>VDFB02266972.1:0-140954 GCA_007258455.2 Sequoia sempervirens
AGAGAATGGGATTATGGATTATAGAAATAATCTCAACAATCCCTTTTTACATAAGGAGTTGATGCTTTTAATTGTGTAGCATATCAAAGTAAGATATGTAATTGCAACCCCTATTCCTAGTAAGGCCTACAAGGCAAAGAAGGCTAAGTTGAAGGGGAAATTTTAGTTGGAGGAGGAGGAAGGTGATGGTGAGATGGACTTTGGAGATGATTACCTAGCCAAGTCTGATGGATACTAGATGGATTTGGACTATGTTAACTCTTTAGTTGGGGTTAGGAAAATCTTCTTCAAGAATGTTAAGCCCTTTTCCTTGTGTGTGAAGTGCAAAATTCCGGATGATTGTGAAGAGGCAGATTTGGAGGGGAAAGGAAATGATAAGAAGGTTCCTAAATGGGGGATGGTGAGTGCTATTGTTTTCCATGTTGTGGAGGAGAATTCATAGGAGGGTGTTAGGATTACTAAGGCTTGTGGTGTTAGGACTATAAAAATCTTATGATTTTACATATTGATTTCACTCATAAATTTCCAGATTAATCCTACCATGTGCATATTCTGCCCATTTCTTGCCATGTGATCTCATTGTTTCCATTGGGTCTTGCATAATTCACATCATGGTCTGTATCGGCGTGACAATATCGGGGTCTCCTTGATCCTTTTTTCTGCTTGTAAATGTCTGTGTTTCCTATCGGCAAGAAATTTTTTGTGTCACAGTGATTGGAGTTTACTCACTGGCAGTTATCGGCAAGACTTTCACATTGTTTCGACGACTGAGGAGAATACCTATCAATAGGAGTTGTGTTGTCGGGATGATGTTTCATCAAACTCAATATCTCTCCCTGACTAATGCATGGAAAGGATACATCGACAAGAGTTGCGACATCTATATAAGTTCCTGCAAACTCTTTTGGTCTCAGTGACAAGCACATTAAGGATTCACTTCAGCCAAACAGGTTGTTTTTGGTATTATGTCTTGGCAAGTATCTTTTGTCTTACCAACCAGTGGAGGGAGGATACATATCGGTAAGAGTTGGAGCTATCGAGATGAGGTCTCGACGAGTGACCTTTGGTCTCACTGACATCACATATGGGGTTTCACTTCAGCCAAACATAGGGGTCTTCGGTGAGTGGTCACAACGAAGTGTATATGTCTCACCGATGGAGCATAAAAGGTTTCTCTCAAATGGCTTTCGGTGAGAGGTTAGTTGTGTCTCGCTTACCAACAACATAAAGGGATGCGATATCAGTATGAGTTAAGATTTTGGGCATGTGGTCTCGATGAGTGACCTTCGGTCTCGCCGATGGAAAACAAAAGGACCTTGGTGTCATAAAAAATGATTTGTATCAGAGACACTCATGGATGGTTGAGGTCTTTCAGTATAAAAAAGAGCACTCTACGTGAGGTCTCTCCGATATCAGAATGTTACGGTGACTATGAATGGAACCAAAGGTACTCATCGGTGAGAGATATCCCTGTGTCTCAGTGAATGGAAAGCACGTAAGGAAATACATATTGATATAACATTTTGTAATTTGTGAGATGTCTCACCGACATCATAGAGTCAGGGCGATATACAAAGAGCACGGGCTGACAGCGATTGAATTGCCTTTGGAATAACTATTTGGGTGACTTAGCGAATGATTAATAAGAATTTAGAAATTGTGGATGACATGTGTATTTCTAAAATACCGTTGTAGGCTGACATGAAATTTTCCCAAATACTACGGTTGGCCGACATGAATTTGAAGCAATATGTTTCCTGATGCTGGTATATAAATATGTATGCCTGATTGTAAATGAGAGGGGAGAGATCTTAGAATAGATATAGTAGATTAGGAATGGACACAGTAGAATAAAGTTCTCATTCCAGAGACTATGTTGCATGTTTTCAAATGGCGATTTCAATAAAATTCAGCTAGTGTGGTAGTTTATTTCTGGTGTTAATTGTCTGTTAAATTTATTGAAAACTATTGCTAAGCTGTCTCTAGGTTGATTCTTTCTGGAAGTTTAAATTGATATAACAAGCTTATTTTCAGTTTATCAATGCACATTTGTTGTATTTGTGTGATTAATTGATTGGTTCTTTCAAGGAGAGATTAAATCCTCTTAGTTGATCACAATAATCAAGGAGATTCATCTGGATTATTAAAGTAGAGCTTAGTAGTCACAATTATGCATGTTTATACAAGTTGTAAACAAAACATATGCCAACAATTTGATTTTATGCCAGAATAAGTTGCCCACTTCTGTTTCTTTTTGGCACCGCATACCCAATAAGGCACCGGTCTCTACAATTTCATCATTTGGATTCATTCATTTTCTTTACATCTGTTTTACATTTGTTAATTGAGCACTTTAGGATTTAGATCAGAAGATTGTTATTGCTATCAAGTTTGAATTCGTTTGTTCACTTCCATCTACCATTGTGGACAAAATATTGCAAGAAGAATAATTATAAGTCAAGTCTGCTTCATTCATAAAGGTACACCCACCTAGGTCTAGCAACACCTGAAGAGTAGAAGGTTGAGTTCACTTGACCTTGTCTATTACCCTAAAATGTATCAAGAGATTGGCAGCCTCTTTAGGAATCTTGCCTGCGTTTTTGATAGCTAACATGTGGGGTGGCAAAAAATTATATTGATGAGAAAGTTCTAGACTGTGGTGGGGATAGGAGGGTCCCTGCTGAAGGGGAGGTGAATTCGGATTTTTTTTTTGACTTGGAAGTGTCCCTTGTAGTGTTTTTTTTTGAAGGAAAAGGCAAAGAACAATTTTTCCCACCTAAAGAGGATCCTCTGATGAGCTCTCATATGGGGAGGGGTCTGTATTGGGGCTTGTTGGATTTTAATCAGGCATTAGGTTTGGTGAAGGAAGGATTGGATTCCTTCTTTAACCTACTCATGTGGCTCATTCAAGAGGTCCAGGATCTTCTTGGTAAGTATGATACTATTTCTAGTTCTAACATCTCCACTCTAAGAAGTTTTAGGGAGCAAGACTTTGTTTTTAGCATGGTTAGGTCATTGAAATCTAGTCTCGGCCTAGTGGTGGAGGATTTTGCTAAAATTAAAAGAGACCATGATACAAGTATTTATGCTTTAGAAAGGAACTCCTTGAAAATTCGTAATGATCTTAATTCCTTGATTAACCTCAACAAGGATTCACTTGAGCCCATGACTGAAGGATTGGTGATACTAAATGAGAAAGCAAAAGAATGGATTGTGTTGTGCAGTCTTTGCACACACGCCCCACCGGGAGTGGGGACCCTCTTTTTTTGGTGTCTTTGACCTTTGATTTTATTGGATTTATCATTTTAGGGTCTTGACATATTGGTCTTGCTGGATTTGCCCTTGCCTTGGGGTTGCAATTGATTGAAATTGAGTTTTGGGCCAAATCCGGGTTTTCACCTAGATCCGGGATTTTCCGCCTCTGGCGGATTTTTCCGGCCCTGGTTCCTTGTCCGTCTCTTTCCGGATTCTTCGACTCCGGGTTTTTGCCTGACTTCGGGATTTTCCGGTCTAGTCGGATTTTCCCAGATTCTGTCAAAATCCCGATCTTCCTGATTTCCCGGTTTCTGCTTTTTTTCACGAAATCTGTGTCTCCGCGCATTTTGGGATTCTCTGAAATTCCACTTGGGGCTCGGGTTTCCGGACTTGTTAGAAGGGTCTTATCACGCATTAATGGCTAAGGTACCTTGGCTCAGACGGGTATATGGGCGAATTTAGGGCATTTTCTGATTCATTCCAACTTCATTGCTTCCTTGTTTTCTGCTCTAGCGATTCAGAACTTTCGATTGAGCTTTGAGAATTGATCTTGGGTTTGTTTGCGAGAGGACTGTTTGAGTATTGCTGCCAGTATCGCGTTACTGGGACGTGTTTGTCACGTGGTGGACTTTCTGAGCTCGGATTTTTTGCTCGCTTTGATCCATGGTGTGTATCTATTGCCCTTCCCTTTGCTTGCGTGATGATTTGGGGTTTTCTTGTGATTGGGTATTGTTAATTTTGCGGTTGGCCCTTGATTTGGTTTTGATGTCGTATTTATTGAGTCGGGGTTGGACCTGTTTATTGTTTGGGCCCATCCCTCGTGCCCTATGAGTTCCATTTGTCCGTTTGATTCCATATTTATCCTTTAGACGGCGTTCTGGGTGCGATTGCTTGCTTGTTTTGGGCGTGAAATCTGTTATTATGCAAAATTAGGGTTTCCCTGGTATTTCGGCTAGAACGATGATTGTTTCTTGTGCTTGAGTGATTTTTTCCCCGCGTTGTGTTGACTTCCCCATCCTGTGAGGATTAGAGGGCTTTTAGGTAAATCATGAACTGCTATTTTTAACCCTAAAGCTTGCTCTGGTTTTAATGGCGGAAATCTGGTCACGCGATTTAGGGCACCATTGTCTTAGCACGGGGATTTCTCCTTTGGGGGCTTTTGAGGTTAGAATCCTTTGCATACTTGAGGTTGGTGATTATCGTCGGTTTTAGGATCATTTGAGCTTAGGTAGTGGAGATCTCGTGGTTGCTCAAGTTTTGGTGTACGTCTTGCCGTTTTTCGGGTTTCCGAGGTCGTCGCGGAATTTCCTTGCTCCCGGATTTTCCCGGTTTTCGCTTATTCCGCGGACGAGGTTAATTCCCGGCGTAATTTATACTGTCCGCGAAAATCCGTTCCATCCAGAGTTTTCCATATTTCCTGTCTGGTTGCATTCTTTTGTATATTTTGATGATAGGATTGATGGAATGATCATTCATGCTTATTTCTTGTTGCCAATGAGTAAAATTAATGACTATCCTTCGATTTTCTGAGTGTGTTAATGATTTATATGGCTAATAGTACTTTGGCAGCAGGAATCCGTCTGGGTCGGATTTCTCCGAAATTCTGCCCCAACGGTATTTTCCCGGTTTACATGATTTTCTAGGATTATTTGATTTCTCCGGATCCTGAAAGATTGGCAATTGGCAATGAATTTTAATGGATTTTTATGATGTGTGCTAACTCTTGGGATTGATATGAGCTTAATATTTGGATTCTAATGGTAATTCTTGAATGTGCAGGCTGAATCAAGCAAAGCTGCTGCTGGGAAGTCCAAAGGGAGCAGCAGTTAGTGTTGACCTCGAGATTTGTGCTTCCCTATTATCATAGGGCATGCATTGGACCGGACTTCCTTGGGGACTGTGCCTTGGCCGACTTGGATGGTGGCATTAAATGTGTGCCTTATTTTGTTTCCTTGGCCGACCTGTTTTGGCGGTTTTTATTATTTTGTAAAATGTTTGGCTGGGCCGACATGTTTTGGGGGGAATTTTAGTATAAGTTGGCATTTTTACCTCATTGTAAGGGTTCAGTTCAGAAATTTGTGGTAGACATTAGCAAGACAGTAATAGAGATTAGCAGGAGCAATAGTTAAAGTTTTAGAATTTCTTGAAGCAAATACCATATTCAGAACAGTTGAATTGTTGCAGCATTTGGTGATTAATACAATTGAAGGCATTGTGGTTATTCCTGGTGAAATCCTTTGTGTTATCTCATCTTGCATGGTTCTTTTGTTCTATCTTTTACATTGCTTGAAGATCTAGGGTTTTAAGGTTAGAAATAAATTAGTTTAGTTGGATAAATGGTGTATGTGATTTCATATTTGGAATGTTGGTAGCTATCTCTGGTCTATACTCCCAGTAACTATTTGATTGTAGTAGGCTGGTGAAGTCAACCTGGACCGTATATTCAAATGTGCTTAAGTTCGGTTGTAGATGCAAGTCTATGATTTAAAAATCTGTATTCCTCAGAAGATTGCGCTGTTCTTGTAAGATTGCTTCGTGGGTCGAGCAGGAATTGTTTATTTGAGATAGGTCCATTTCAAATATATGTCATTTGCATTGCTTGTCCATTCAGTAATTTAGATTTTATTACTTTCCTTGCATCCCTATCTTTTGCTGTTTCTTTATTATTTGGTTAGATTTAGGGTTTTAAGATCATCATATTGTCAGATCTGATAAATTGGAAAGATACAGTTTGCTTGTAGTAAGGTCTGATTGTGATTACCAACAATTTCACATTTCATCTGAGTTGTTTTATGCATTGTTATGACCTAACATCCAAGAGACCTTGGGGTGATTTTCAGTGATTCGTTATTGAAAATAACCTTTCAAGAGAGATAGAATATCATTTTCTATCTGAGTTGTTGCTGTGCAGAGAACACCATCAACAGATTGGCGCTAGAAGGAGGGCCTGAATGAGCATGCTGGATCGTTTCTTGAATGCCATCTCTCTAGAGAGATATAAGAGAAATACCAGATCCAACACAAGAGAGGAAGATTTAGAAGAGCTACAGTTCTCCAATAGGTCAAGGAGGACTAGAGTAGGGGGAGAATCATCATCACCCATCCCTTCACCCACATCGTCCATATCTTCTCATCCTGAGGTTGAAGCCATACCCATCCCTGAAGAGGTTCCTCTTCAACAGCCTCAGCCTGCCGTTAACCAACCACAACCTCCACCCCCGCTCTTACCAATGGCTTTCCTTGCCAATAATCCATCACCTTTGTCCTTCGGTGCTTATAATGCAATGCCTAAAAATCCTGAGCATTTCTGCTCGAAATTCCATGTAAATGACCCAAATAGAACTGCAGAAGAACACATAAGGATTTTCCAAACTTGCCTTAAAGACAGAGGAATTGTCCATGAGGATGTTGCTTGTAGGTTATTCCCTTATTCCCTGGGTGAAGAAGCCTTTTATTGGTACAACCATCTCCCTGCCGGCTCAATTCAGAATTGGAGTGACCTTGAAAAGACCTTTTTGCAAAAATTTCGAATACCCATCAGTGCTAATGAGCTGTACCTACAATTTATCAAAGTCAAGAGAGAGGTTAATGAACCCATAGCCAGTTTCAATAATAGATTCCATCGTGCGTTCACCAGATTACAAGACCCATATGTCCTGGATGATGGTACTGCCCTAGGAGTATATTACGAAGCTTTGGATAGTCTAACGGCAACCTTTCTGAAATGGAGACCTAACCCCCCAGGTACCTTGACAGATGCTTATACAGAGGCTGTCAAGCTTAGCACAGACTTGAGACAGCACTTGATGGGGCCATTGCCTTCTCTGGGACCGGTTGCACATCCCAACTAGATTCAGGCAGTAAATCAGGCTCTCACCAATCATACCCCTATTCTGAATCTGGTTCCCCAGTTATCGATGGTGCCACACCCTGGTCATCCTATGAACCAGATTTCCCCTATGGCGAACTTCCCTCAACAACAAGTTAATCAGCCCGTGTACCAGTCACAGTCAAATAGCTTCCCTGCTTATCTGCAGAACTTAGAAGTGCTACATCAGTCTTTGGGATCTACCCCAGTGCCTATCCCGCCTCTGAGTAATCCAAACCAGCCTCCCTACCGAGACCCGAATAAGGAAAGGATTGACGAAATGGCTGAACAAATAAAGAAGCTAAATCTGGAGGTGACTTACTTGAGGAACCAGAATAGCCAATTACAAGCTGCTCAAAGGGGAATGCAATCTAATCAGAACAGAGAGTTCTCACAAGGGCAGAATTTTGACAGGGGACAACGCAACGACAGAGGATTTTACAATGACAGGGGGTATAACCAGGATAGAGGTTTCAATAATGATAGGAGGCAAAACTTTGATAGAGGCCAAGGAAGTGGGTCAGGATTTGACAAAAGGCCATCACAGGGACAGAACAAAACTTGGAATATAGGGCCTAATAATGGAGGAGTTCCTACTCCATTGGATCAGCCCGCCAATTAGATTGTTAATCAATCTGTGAACTAGCCAGTCAACCAGGATAAACCTCCTACTAGTGTATATCTCGCAGAAGCAACCCTGTCAGGATGGTGCAGGCTCAACAAAATGAGTCAGCATTCAGAACTGGAATGTTCCGAGTTCCAGACTGCGGCTTCCATCTTTCAGTATGAGGTAGAAAACAATGTGAGTGGGCAGGAGATTGTTCCTTCCAGCTCATATGATTCTCCTGTGCTGGTATTGAACCATGCTCCTTTTCCCGCCAGTGACGAAAATGTACCAGAAGAACCTGGTTTCCAGAAAGATGAAACAGATCAGATTTGTAATGAAGATGAAGTAGCTCAGCTGCTTAACGAAGGGGAGATGAATGACAATGGCCCCTTGGATCAGGAGGAAGCCTATGTTGAAGAAGTACAGATGTTCCAGAGACAAGGATTAAGGGATATGCCTCACAGACGCCCACAACCCAGGGGACCTTTCACTACCTCCATTCCTCCCAACAACTTCAGTACTCCTCCAGACCCTAATGCGAGTAACAATCCGTCTTATCCATAGGTCTCTAAGCAATACCTTTCGAAAGATAGACAAGTTCAAGCAGAACCATAGAAGGAAAGGAATGTTCAAGTAAGTAAGGATAAGGTAGAGGAACCATCTAAGGAGGCCTCCACTGACATGAGTGAAGAATAGATGGCTTCGTACGTCGCAGAGGAATTCAAGAAATTAAAGGTAAACCTTTCTGCTTTTGAATTGTTGAGGTTTCCTGCAATTAGGAAGGCTATCTTAGGTACTTACGATGCAAATTCAAAGATATTGGATAAGCCTTCTGGTGAGCATGACAACTAGACTTCCAGTTTTCAGCCTGTGAACACACAAAGTCAGACACAGAATAAGACCAATCCACCCCCTGGAGATAGAGGAAAAGAAAAGGATAGAACTCAAGTGGCTCAGATGGATACTCAGCCCACTTTGTTTCAAGGAAAAATGAAGACTCCTCCATTTCTGATTTCTGTCAGAATCTTTGGTAAGAACCTCCATAATTATCTGTTGGATTCTGGTGCTTCCACTAATGTGATGCCCCTTGGAGTTTGTAGGGCTCTGGGAATTACACCTGCTGACTCCCAGAAGAAGGTTACTCAGTTGGACAGGACCGAAGTAAGTGTGGTAGGGGAACTGAACATGATTCATATGCAGATAGCTTCTGATCCTAGGATCCAATAGGTTATTAACATTCAGGTAGTTGACATTCCTGATGCGTACGATTTAATTTTAGGAAGAGATTTCACCAAGGCCCTGAATGGGTATGTGTCCACTGATCACTCTCACATGTGGCTTCCCTGGAAGGGAGTGCCTAATCAGATAAGGATTGAGAGGGAGCCTAGAATGAAGTACATGATAACAAAATACCAAAAGACTTCGACCGAGGTTCTCATATCAGAAGCTGGAATGGGAAGCTACTTGCTATCGGCCCTATATGAAGAATCAGATGCAGAAGAGGTACTGATGTTGCATACCATGCCAGTTGATGCTAAAACAGGGTCCAGTCTTGTTGAGGTCCTGACAGAATCAGTTGAGGAAGAAGAACTTGAGGATAGACAGATTAGCTTACTGGACAATTTCCAGGATTTCATTAAGCAATGCATGGAAAATCAAACTCACTTGGGAAGGAAGACAAGTTTTAAGGAGTTACTCTTGCCAAATTGGTGCAGAGTCCACAATGCTTCTCATTCAGAATTGGAATGTTGCTTGTGTAAGACAGCAGTGGAAGAAGTACAAAAGAGCATGAATTCATCTCAGGTGGCTAGCACAGATGAGCAGAATCTACAAGCAAAGTGTGAAAATCAAGAACCTGCTGTAGCTGTGAAAGCCTCCAATACTGATGAGCCAAAAGACAAAATGAAGAAGACCACCACTGCGGAATACTGGACTCTCAAGTTTGATGGATCTAAGTCCAAGCAAGGGGCTGGAGCTGGATTTGAGTTAATCAGTCCGAAGGGTAAGAGTTTCTTCGCAGCCCATAGGCTCCAATTTCATTGCACAAATAATGTGGCTGAATATGAAGCTTTAATTCATGGACTCCTTATGGCACTCAAGAAAAAGGTTAAGGTTTTGCAAGTATTTGGTGACTCAGAATTAGTGGTCAAACAAGTAAGAAAGAAGTATGCCTGTCACGACAGGAGGATGACCAACTATAGGCATAGGGTGTGGGACCTCATCGAGGGATTCAACGCTTTTAATATCCAATTGATCCCAAGGAAAAAGAATCAAACTGCTGATTCTCTAGCTCAAGCGGCCAGTACTTTGCAGCCCCTGTCCCTATCAGGATTGAAGAAGTTTACCGTTGAATTAACTCCTGTCCCATCAGTCCCTGACAACGTGACTAATTTTTAGGTGTTTGAGGATGATAAACATATCCTTGACTTTATCACGAACACGGATGTTTTTGCTTCACAGATCATTGATGAAACAAAACCTCAAGAAGCAGAATTGGACCTAGAAGGTGTGCTGAACTTGAAGTCCAATACTATTCCAAGGGGGATGGTACAGCTGGAGAGAATTTTTGATATGGACAGAATCAGAGATCAGGAACAGGAATCTAAGAAAGAGTCTATCAGTGGACAGTGTGATACTCACAATGTGGGTACTGAGGACAATGTAAAGAATGTTTTCATTGGTAGGGTCTGTACACCTGAAGAAAAACAAGGCATAGTCAGAGCTCTACATGATTTTCTAGACATAGTGGCCTGGGGTTATGAAGACTTGAAGACTTACGATACATCCATCATTACTCATACTATACCTCTCAAGCCAGGTGCTAAGCCTTTCAGACAGAGGCAGAGACCTATTAATGCGCTGTTGGAGCCACTCATACAGAAGGAAATTCAGAAACTGCTGTCCGCTAGAATTATATTTCCTGTCAGGCATTCTACTTGGGTGGCTAATCTGGTTCCAGTAAGAAAGAAGAACGGTGAAATTAGGCTCTGTGTTGACTTCAGAAATCTGAACAGGTCATCAAAGAAAGATAATTATCCAGTTCCCTCTTTGGATGAAGTGTTACAAGTGGTTAATGGATCACAGATGATGTCCTTTCTGGACGGCTATTCAGGATATAATCAGGTGATGGTCCAGTATGAGGACAGACACAAGACAGCCTTTACAACTAAGTGGGGAACCTTCGCCTATAGGAGGATGCCATTTGGGCTTATCAATGCAGGAGCCACGTTTCAACGAGCTATGGATATCACTTTCAAGGACATCATAGGAAAGTGCATTATCATTTATATGGATGATCTAACTATTTTCTCCAAAAACAGAGGAGATCACATCGCAGACTTGCGTAAAGTGTTCCAGAAGTGCAGAGAATTCGACATCTCCTTGAATCCCAAGAAGTGTATTTTTGGGGTTACAGAAGGCAAATTGTTAGGACATGTGATATCAGAGAAAGGCATTGCCATAGATCCAGAAAGAGTAGAGGCCATCTTGAAAATTCAGCCACCTGCCAGTAAGAAAGAGATGAAATCTTTCTTTGGTAAGATTAATTTTGTCAGAAAATTCATCACTGGATTTGCTAAGATTGTCAAGCCACTAAATGCCATGTTAAAACAAGATGCCAAGGTCGAGTGGACCACAGAAGCGAAGGAGTCCTTTGCAGAGATTAAAAGAGCTATTGCTGATGCTCCAGTGTTGGTCAGTCCAGATTATAGTAAACCGTTCTATATCTATTCCTTTGCTTCAGACCACTCATGTGCTGGAATGCTGACACAAAAGTCTGATGAGGGGAATGAGCATCCCATCGCTTTCATGAGCACGCCATTGAAAGATGCTGAGATGAAATACCCATGTGTAGAGAAGCAAGCATATGCCCTTGTCCGAGCAGTAAAGAAATTCAGGCACTATATCCTCAGAAACAAGGTGTTTGCAATTGTTCCCGATTCTGCAGTTAAGTTATTGCTGATGCAGAATGAACTAGGGGAGCGCAGAGCTAAATGGGTGACCATGCTTCAGGAGTACGACATTGAGATCCCGCCCATGAAGCTGGTAAGAGGACAGGGACTCACCCAGACCATGGCAGAGATAGGCCCTGAATTGTCTATCTGTAACTATGATGTTGAAGCGGTTTCCCCAGATGGCTGGTATGGTGATATAGTTTATTATTTGCTGAATCAACGAGCTCCTGGTCGTTTAAATACAGTACAGAGGCGAGCCTTAAGACTGAAAAGTGATGGTTTCATGCTGAAAGGGGCCGTCCTATACAAGAAGAATCATGAAGGTATTTACTTGAGGTGCCTTGGAAAACAGGAAGCTGAAAGAGTAATAAATGAGTTTCATGAGAAATATGGCACTGGTCATGGTTCTGCCATTGCTACTGCAAACCAGATTTTGAGGGCAGGATACTACTGGCCTACACTATTCAAGGATGTTCATCATCATGTCCGGACCTGTCACATTTGTCATACTGCAGTGACACGGGAAAGGTGTGCAACACTTCCGCTCCAGTCTGTTATTGAGGTAAAACCTTTTGCTCAATGGGGTATGGATTTCATCGGCCCCATCAATCCACCATCTTCTGCTGGACACAGGTATATCCTTACCATTACTGATTACTTTACAAGGTGGACTGAAGCATTTGCTTGTAGGCAGTGCATAACAGAGGTAGTAATTGATTTTTTAGAAACTGCCATTCTGAATCGGTTTGGATGTCCTGTTACTATTGTGTGTGATAATGGCCCTGCCTTTGCATCTTTGAAATTCTCAACTGGGCTTTTGATCATGGCATTGTTGTCAAGTTTGCATCTAATTATTATCCCCAAGGGAATGGTCTAGCTGAATCTCCCAATAAGAACCTGTTGACTGTCATCTGAAAACTATTAGAAAGGAACCCAAAGGACTAGCATACCCAGCTTCGGTTTGCTCTTTGGGCAGATCGTACTCAGGTTAAGTCCTCCATTGGTACCTCTCCTTATCATTTAGTGTACGGTCTGGAACCAGTTTTCCCTATCCAACTCAAAATCCTGACTCTACAGTTTATCAACCAGTTCTATGATGAGGGGGATAGAAGGGAAGCAAGATTAGCTGAACTATTGCATCTTGAGGAAAAACAGGATAATGCCCTTGAAAAATTTTCCAAACACCAGGGGGTAGTTAAGCGATCGTTCGACAGGAGAGCTAAAGTTAAGGCTTTCAGGATTTCTGACCTTGTCCTGTATTGGGATAAGCCACATGATTAGAAAAGGAGCCATGAAAAAATTGATAAACTGTGGCTTGGTCCTTACCAGATTGCCGAAATTCTGGGAGATAATGCCTTCCGTTTGAGGACTCTCACGGGAGAGGACATACCACTGCCTGTTAATGGGCAGTATCTTAAACATTATTTCCAGTCTTGAGCTGTTCTCAGCTCTTTGCCCTGTAAATAGTTAGTTAGGTTGCTTTCTTTGTTTGTTTTGCTTGTTTGGTTAGGGTAGGTTTCCCTTTCTGCTTTGCTGGTTTTGTTTGGTTAGGGTAGGTTTGCTTTGGTTTGTTTGTTTTGTTTTGCATTGCTCTTGCTTTTGGTCTAATCTCCTTTCGGGATTGTGGGTGCATCTGTATGATAATGGTGGCATTGCAGGTCCGATGTTCCTGATATTTCCCTTACAAACTTTGATCATTTTTTCAGAATGTTATGGTATGGATTCTGTTGCCCATGTCATTTGTCCTTGAGGTAAGGCGAAGGTTTTCTGGTCCGTCTGAATAGGAATATATTGGGGTCTCATACCTTTAATCTTTAAGCGTTCCTAAAGTTGTAAAAGGTCCTTACAAGGTCTGGATAGGTGAAAAATCTTTTTCTGCTCTAGTGCCACTGTGGTTCTCAGCCCTGAGTGTGGACTTCACTGTTCACAGGTTGAACAAGTTGAGTAAAAAAAGGAAATATCAAAAGAAAAGAAAAAGAAACAAAATATACTGAAAATTCTGAGGTTTGAATTCAACTCATCAGGGGGATCTGAATATCTCTACCGGGGCTATAGACGCCTGGCTGGTAGTAGAGCTATGTTCAGGAGGATCACAGCGATAACCTCGTCGGGGCTATGGATGCCCGACTGGCAGCGAGGCTCTATCCAGGTTACTTTTAGAGTAAGAATCTTTATGTAGCCTGTTCACACCGAGTCTGGTGCTTTTGCAACTGAAGGTAGGAAATATATGCATGTGCACACACTTAGACCCTGGTATAGGAAGGTCTGGACAGCTGGGAGTTTCTTTGCTTTAACTTCGGGTGGTGGCTAGATATTTGAGCTGAAACCAGAGGTTCTGGGTTCTTGATTCCAGTTTGTCATCGAAATGCTCAGGAGCATTTCCCCAGCAGAGTCGTCATTTGTTATGTAGTCTTTGCACACACGCCCCACTGGGAGTGGGGACCCTCTTTTTTTGGTGTCTTTGACCTTTGATTTTATTGGATTTATCATTTTAGGGTCTTGACATATTGGTCTTGCTGGCTTTGCCCTTGCCTTGGGGTTGCAATTGATTGAAATTGAGTTTTGGGCCAAATCTGGGTTTTCACCTAGATCCAGGATTTTCTGCCTCTGGCGGATTTTTCCGGCCCTGGTTCCTTGTCTGTCTCTTGCTGGATTCTCCAACTACGGGTTTTTGCCTGACTTTGGGATTTTCCGGTCCAGTCTGATTTTCCCGGATTCTGTCAAAATCCCGATCTTCCTGATTTCCCCGGTTTCTGCTTTTTTTTCGCGAAATCTGTGTCTCCGCGCATTCTGGGATTCTCCGAAATTCCACTTGGGGCTCAGGTTTCCGGACTTGTTAGAAGGGTCTTATCATGCATTAATGGCTGAGGTACCTTGGCTCAGACGGGTATAAGGGCGAATTTAGGGCATTTTCTGATTCATTCCAACTTCATTGCTTCCTTGTTTTCTACTCTGGCGATTCAGAACTTTTAATTGAGCTTTGAGAATTGATCTTGGGTTTGCTTGCGCGAGGATTGTTTGAGTATTGCTGCCAGTATCGCGTTACTGGGACGTGTTTGTCACGTGGTGGACTTTCTGAGCTCGGATTTTTGCTCGCTTTGATCCATGGTGTGTATCTATTGCCCTTCCCTTTGCTTGCGTGATGATTTGGGGTTTTCTTGTGATTGGGTATTGTTAATTTTGCGGTCGGCCCTTGATTTGGTTTTGATGTCGTATTTATTGAGTCGGGGTTGGACCCGTTTTATTGTTTGGGCCCATTCCTTGTGCCCTATGAGTTCCATTTGTCCGTTTGATTCCATATTTATCCTTTAGACGGCGTTCTAGGTGCAACTGCTTGCTTGTTTTGGGGCGTGAAATCTGTTATTATGCAAAATTAGGGTTTCCCTGGTATTTCGGCTAGAACGATGATTGTTTCTTGTGCTTGAATGATTTTCGCCCCGCGTTGTGTTGGCTTCCCCATCCTGTGAGGATTAGAGGGCTTTTAGGTAAATCATGAACTGATATTTTTAACCCTAAAGCTTGCTCTGGTTTTAATGGCAGAAATATGGTCACGCGATTTAGGGCACCATTGTCTTAGCACGGGGATTTCTCCTTTGGGGGCTTTTGAGGTTGGAATCCTTTGCATACTTGAGGTTGGTGATTATCGTCAGTTTTAGGATCATTTGAGCTTAGGTAGTGGAGATCCCGTGGTCGCTCAAGTTTTGGTGTACGTCTTGCCGTTTTTCGGGTTTCCGAAGTCGTCGCGGAATTTCCTTGCTCCCGGATTTTCCCGGTTTCTGCTTATTCCGCGGATGAGGTTAATTCCCAGCGTAATTTAAGCTGTCCGCGAAAATCCGTTCCATACGGATTTTTCCGGATTTCCTATCTGGTTGCATTCTTTTGTATATTTCGATGATAGGATTGATGGAATGATCATTCATGCTTATTTCTTGTTGCCAATGAGTAAAATTAATGACTATCCTTCGATTTTCTGAGCGTGTTAATGATTTATATGGCTAATAGTGCTTTGGCAGCAAGAATCCGTCCGGGTCGGATTTCTCCGAAATTCCGCCCCGACGGTATTTTCCCGGTTTACATGATTTTCCCGGATTATTTGATTTATCCGGATCCTGAAAGATTGGCAATTGGCAATGAATTTTAATGGATTTTTATGATGTATGCTAACCCTTGGGATTGATATGAGCTTAATATTTGGATTCTAATGGTAATTCTTGAATGTGCAGGCTGAATCAAGCAAAGCTGCTGCTGGGAAGTCCAAAGGGGGTGCAGGGGCAACTTCAGTTTCTGAAACAGAAAGGTTAAGATTGGACATGAAAGGTCAGGTTCCAGAGAGTAAGATATCCTCTGTGTGGGCAGATGTATCTGACACCAACGTTGGCGCATGGCGGTATGAAGAGTTTAAGCAGAGAACAGCTGAGAAGGACCTGTCACCCTTGAGGCAAGGAATGATGAATTCAGGGTTGGTGCATGTGGCGGGGTTCCCTCCAGCGGTCCAGTGCTACGAGTTGATTTTGGAGTGTACCAGACAGTACGCTTTTGATACGCAGATGGTGGTCATCACTGAGGGACGAGTTTTGGAAAACTTCAGTCTAGCCTCCATTGCCCGGGCCTTCAGCATGCCGGATCTCCCCTCGGTCTGTGCTTTAAACATTGACACTGCCCGAACTTACTACGAGAATGAGCCAGTTAAGGCTCAGCAGCTTATCAACTCATGGCTGGAGAAGCCAAAATCTCACCACTCCAAATTGCCCAAACAGTTGCACAGGGTGAAGTTCAGGCCGGATATCTATGACGCTATTACACTATTGAGCAGGGTGGCCGGACTTAAGACTGCCGGAGTCTTGGAGAATTGGATGGTCCACGTGATCACCAAGATGGGCCAAGGGACAAATTACCACTGGGCAGGTCTCATCAGTGCAGAAATAGACAAATAATTAAGGAATGTCTTGGAGGGAAAGAAGTTCACCATGTCCTCCTATGTCATATATGTACTAGCCATCTCTTATCCATACAAGGGACTGAATCCGGCGGGAACCATTGGACAAGACATCATCTATGAGGTTTATCCAGAACTACACTTGGGACACAGAGATTATAGGAGGGCCAATGATGCCTTTACGATGCATATTACCTGGACCCTTCAGAATGCAGAACATATCAGATTGTCCGATGGGGCCAAAGCACTGATCAAGAATTATGGGGCTTGGTTTATCCAGTTCCCCACTTTCACTTATCTCTAGATTGACGGATGTCCTGTTGCACCCTACCGATTTCTCAGATATCCCACTAACCACATAGTGCTACTGGAGGTCGTAAGACAGATTTGTGAGTTTGATGCAGTGGTGAAGAGGGAGAAGCATAAGACTGGCTTTGGAGGTGATTTCCCTCTTAGGATTGGCGTGGGAGAGATGTGCCCTTCCATGCAATCAGCTCACACTGTAGGTGAGGAGTTGGCAGCCTATGGATTCTCTTTCCATTCAAAGAGAATGAACTTTGACATCACCAGAGAAGCACAGAAAAGAGCTACCCGGGAATACAGGCATAAGGAGGATTTAGAAGATTACTGGGTCAACATCAAGGATGACCTTGATGCGAGGAAGAAAAGGTATTCCCAGTTGCCAGTAAAGGCAATTAGACAATATAATGTAAAGCTAATTCTGGATCAGCTGGATGATGATGGAAAACTGGTCCAAGACCACGTTTATGAGCCCATTAAGGATAAGTCAGTGGCAGATATTGATTGGAATGAGCCTGAGGTGATGAAGTTGGAAGACTTGATGGCTCCAGTGCTGAGGTATACCTTTTCTTGGGTTAAACATGAGGTATGGGTATTGGAAAATGCTAATGTGCCATTTACTTTTGATTTGATGGGGAATCTTAACCCCATGTCCACTTCTGAGGAATCCGGGGAAGAGGACCCCAAAGGGAAAATAGCTAAAACCTCACCCTTCAAGATCAAAGTCAGAGGTTCTAAAGGAACTGAGCCTACAGCAAAGAGGAAACCAATTGGCAAGCGCAGGTGGGAGACTCTGACCATCAGCAAGTCCTCGGATGAGGAGGAGGCAGAGAAAGTTGAAGAGGAGGATGCTCCCCCACCGCCAAAGAAAGCCAGAACTACAAGGGTGGCGAAGAAGAAGGATCAGACTACTTCGGGGGATGAACCTCCAGTTGTGGATGTGGAGAGCTCCAGAGGGGAGAAGACCAAAGTGTATACCAGAAGATCCAGAACTCCTTCCCCAAAGGATGCTGCACAACCCGGGGATTCTTCTCCAATATTGTCAGTTTAAGAACAGGACAAGCCTGTCTCTCCTCCACAGAGTGTAACAGAACCGGAGAAACCGGATGGACAAGAAATCAGCGGAGAAGCAGAACCGTTCAAGGAGGGAACATTATTCAGTGAGGCTGCTGAGCTCGAGGTAGAGACAGAAGAAAGGCACACTTCTCCCTTGGTGCAGTTTGAGGATTCTCCGGAGAGTGAGAAAGGCCGCGGATCACCTGAGCTGGAGGAAATCATCCCTGCCAGAACTCCATCACCGGTATTTCTAGAGTTGGGATTTGAGGAGGCTGAGCTAGGTGAACAACCTCCAGAGAAAGATGATGACAAGGCAACAGCTGAGGAGGAAGTCGAGGCGACAGATGCAGAAGGAGAAAAAGCCACAGAAGACCCGGGGAAAACTAATACAGAAGGAATCTGGACGGACCCCGTAGCCCCGGACTGGCTGGAGAAGGAAATAGCAAAGAAGAAACAAGTGATCATAGAAGACACTCCTCTTGACTGGGATGCAATGTTATCTCAAATCGGTAAGGGGAAGAAGAAGAAGGCTGCGAGGGTAATTTCTCGGGTGGAAAGAGATGAGGTGCACAACCGAGTAGTTCACATCGCCACCCCTGCTGCAGACAAAACAAGAGATGAGGTAACCCGTCAGGATTACAACATCCAAATCATTAACCTTGGGCCGGCCTCCCTAAAGCAGGACATTGAGGAATTTGAGGGGTCAAGTGTAGTAATTGTGGACAGATTGAAGAAGGAGACCCAGTCAAAATGGGAGCTGAAAAGAGAAAATGAGAGGTTAAGGAAAAACTTAGAAGAGGTCATGAAACCTCTACAGTCCCTCCATCCGTCCTCCTCTTCTATTCCTAGATTTTTGCCGAAGGAGACAATATCTGGCATTGAAAAGATGAAGGCCTCTGCACAAGCTGCCACCGACTGGCTGATGAGTGTTCAGACACAAGGAGATGAAGCTATTAAGGAAATCCTGTCTGTTGGCAAGGATGCAGTCCGTGGAAAAGAGCTGATAGAGAACATACTTTCTCGGGATAAGAATGATGTCGACTCCCTGCTGCAGAAGATAAAGATAATTCTTGGACATGGCAAGGATCAGTTAGGTAAGGATGGAATTCTTCCCTCTGCCAGATTGGATGAACCATGAGAGTGGTTCGAGGCATTGCAGATCAGGCAAGGAAGCTTGAAAAAGATACAGAAACGAATAAAATCCATTGATGCTGACCTCACTGCAATCTATGATGGTTGCATTGATTTTTTTGAAGTCATGACAGGGAGGAATAAAATAGCTCCCAAGTACCTGAGTTTGGATCAGTTGAAGGAGTGGTGGCATGAGATTTATGCCCCAGATTCTGATGAGGTTGTCACTGGCCATATGTTTGATGATGCAGCTACCTACTTGGCAGTGATAGACAGGTACATGGCCAGCAAGGAGGACTGGAAGAAAACTATTGAGCGATCCAATGAGGGAATTGATGCGATTAAACGTCGGCTCAAGGTTTTGCCATTGCCACCTATTGCTGAGCTGGAGGGGATATTCTCGAAGGTCCAAGGGTCACCAGCGCAGAGGAAAGACAAAGGGAGCAGCAGTTAGTGTTGACCTCGAGATTTGTGCTTCCCTATTATCATAGGGCATGCATTGGACCAGACTTCCTTGGGGACTGTGCCTTGGCCGACTTGGATGGTGGCATTAAATGTGTTCCTTAGTTTGTTTCCTTGGCCGACCTGTTTTGGCGGTTTTTATTATTTTGTAAAATGTTTGGCTGGGCCGACATGTTTTGGGGGGAATTTTAGTATAAGTTGGCATTTTTGCCTCATTGTAAGGGTTCAGTTCAGAAATTTGTGGTAGACATTAGCAAGACAGTAATAGAGATTAGCAGGAGCAATAGTTAGAGTTTTAGAATTTCTTGAAGCAAAGACCATATTCAGAATAGTTGAATTGTTGCAGCATTTGGTGATTAATACAATTGAAGGCATTGTGGTTATTCCTGGTGAAATCCTTTGTGTTATCTCATCTTGCATGGTTCTTTTGTTCTATCTTTTACATTGCTTGAAGATCTAGGGTTTTAAGGTTAGAAATAAATCAGTTTAGTTGGATAAATGGTGTATGTGATTTCATATTTGGAATGTTGGTAGCTATCTCTGGTCTATACTCCGAGTAACTATCTGATTGTAGTAGGCTGGTGAAGTCAACCTGGACCGTATATTTAAATGTGCTTAAGTTCGGTTGTAGATGCAAGTCTATGATTTGAAAATCTGTATTCCTCAGAAGATTGCACTGTTCTTGTAAGATTGCCTTGTGGGTCGAACAGGAATTGGTTTTTGAGATAGGTCCATTCCAGATATTTGTCATTTGCATTGCTTGTCCCTGCAATAGTTTAGATTTTGTTACTTCCTTGCATCCCTATCTTTTGTTGTTTCTTTATTACTTGGTTAGATTTAGGGTTTTAAGATCATCATATTTTCAGATCTGATAAATTGGAAAGATACAGTTTCCTTGTAGTAAGGTCCGATTGTGATTACCAGCAATTTCACATTTCATCTGAGTTGTTTTATGCATTGTTATGACCTAACACCCGAGAGACCTTGGGGTAATTTTCAGTGATTCGTTATTGAAAATAACCTTTCAAGAGAGATAGAATATCATTTTCTGTCTGAGTTGTTGCTGTGCAGAAAACACCATCAACAGTACTTAAGGTTTGTTGTCTCGACAAAAGGTCTTAAAATGGACCTAGATAAGGTGAAGGCTATTCTGGAATGGCCTACTCCAAGAACTGCTACTGAGGTTAGATTTTTCAATGGTTTGGCTATCTTTTACAAAAAGTTCATTAGAAACTTCAGTAGTACTTTTGCACCCCTAATTGAAACAATGAGAGGGGATAGAAAAGAGTTCAAGTGGAGCACAAGAGCAGTAAAAAGTTTTGACATGTTGAAGAAGAAGGTGATAGAGAAACCTATTTTAGCCCTTCAAAATTTTAATAAGCTGTTTCAGGTGGATTTTGATGCTAGTGGTAATGCCATTGGAGTTGTTTTGATCCAATAAGGTAAGCCCATTGCATATTTCAGTGAAAAATTAAATGATGCAAAGAAAAGGTATTTTGTCTATGATAAGGAATTCTATGCAATAGTTAAGGAATGAATAAAATGGAGGCATTATTTTTTCCAAAAGATTTTTTTTCTATACTAATCATCAAGTATTATAGTATCTAACTAGTTAGAGAAAATTGAATCAAAGACATTTGAAATGGATAGAATTTTTGCAAAGTTATACTTTTACTTTGAAGCATGGGAGTGGGAGGTCTAACAGAGTTGTAGATGCCTTGTGTAGGAAGTAGACATTGTTTAAAGAAATGTAGGATGAGGTGGTTGGGTTTAGTGAATTTAAGACCTTGTATCCTAAATATCCTGATTTTGCAGGAGCTTGCAAAGCCTGCAAGGAGCTTGTTACATTGGACAAGACAAAATGGTTGGATTTTATAATCCAAGATTGCATGTTGTTTAGGGGAAGCCAATTGTGTATTCCAAGGAGTTCCATGAGAGAGAAATTGATCAAGGAGAATCACGGTGGAGGAATGATAGGAAACTTTGGTTGTGATAAGACCAATGCCAAATTATTAGTGAACATTGTTATTGGCCTCAGTTATCTCAAGATGTGAAGAGATTTTGCAAAGTTGCAGAGTATTCATGATGGCTAAAGGAGTGAGCCAAAACACAGGGTTGTATTAGCCATTACCTATGCCTGAGAGTTCATGGGAAGATATAAGTATGGGCTTAGTTCTTGGTTTATCAAGGACGCAAAGAGGAAATGACTCAGTATTTGTGGTGATTGATACATTTTCAAAGATGGCATATTTCATCCCATGCCAGAAGACCCACGATGTCCACATTTTTTATTTTTTCTTTAGAGATTTGCTAAGACTACATGGTCTACCAAAAATTATAGTTTCAGATCATGAAACCAAAAAATTTTGGGTACTTTTGGAGGACCTTGTGGAAGAAATTAAGGATAAAATTAAAGTTTAGTTCTACACACCATCCATGATGGGAAAAATGAGGTACTAAATAGGAGATTAGGTAACCTACTGAGATGCTTGGTAGGAGATAAAACCAAGGGATTGGACCTAATCTTACCCTAGGAAAAACTTTCTTACAACAATTTTGTCAATAGGAGCACTGGTAGATCACTATTCCAAATTGTGTATGAAGGTAGTTCTAGGACTGCTCTAGAATTAAGGAAGATGGACCAATAGAAGACAAGTGCCAAAGCCAAATACTTTGTAGAGAACATGAAGAACCTACATGAAGACATAAGGGAGAACATTAAAAAGATGAATATGCAATATAAGGCTAAGGAAGATCAAAAGATGATGTATAGGGAGTTCTAGATTGGTGACAAAGTTATGGTTCACTTGAGGAAAGAAAATTTTCCAATGGGAACCTACAACAAGTTGAAGATGTCGAAGGTCGATCCCTATATGGTTTTGAAGAAACATGATTTAGGGAATGCATATGAGGTAGATTTTCCAAATGGAATCAATATTTCCCCTATGTTCAACATTGCAGATTTGATAGAGTATCATGAAGGTAGCATAGAGGATGGACCAACAATGGAACAATGTGGCATTCCTACACCTAATTCAAAGAGGGAGGAGATTGAAGAAATCCTAGAGAGCTATGTGGGAAGGAGTACTAGAAATAGGCAGTATGAAGAATATCTAATGAGGTGGAGAAGAAGGCCTATGGAAGATTCATCTTGGTTGTCTAAGACGGAGGTTGACCATTTGGGTTTTCCTCAACCATCTAAGACATGATGGGGTCACTTCTCAACTTACCCTAGGTTTCTGATGTAGGAGCATCTAGTGGTGTAAGGGTAATCTTGCATCACCCAAAAATATTTTTCCTTTCTATTAGATTTTTGGTAGATGTTTTTGAATTTTTGGATACCCTTTTTGTCGAATAAGAATTCCCAACTTTCAAAACTACTTTTCTACATTTTCTGGTCAAACTGCTACTTTTAGCAAGTATGAATTTGAAGGTGTGAGGAGGAAAAATTTTACAAGAAGCTTTAAGATAGAAAAATAAACACTTTGGTGAAAGAATTAGGCCAAGATCATTCCCAGTTTGAAAGTTATTCAAGTTTCAGTTTCCCAAAATTCCCCTAAAAACTCTTTTGAGCTAGGTTTGAGGCACTAAATGGTCCTGTACGGTCCCAAAAATTGTTAGAAATGACAAAGTAGGATCTTAGCATGCACTACACTCCAAGACCTTTCTAACGCTTGAAACGAGATGTCAAACAGAGTCCCAGATCAAAAGTTATGGCTTCTGGAAGTTGGTCATTTTTTGGAAAATTGCCAATTTTCGAATTGGGACTCAATTTCTGAATTTCAAATTTCAAAATTTGGCACCAAACCACCTACATTCAAAATTAAAATTGTATTTTTGGCTCCAATCTGAAAAAATGCTATTTAGGACTCATTTTTAAATTTAGAGGGGAGATTGTGTAAGAGAAAATTGTATTGGGAAAGGGGGAATTTCTTCTTAGAAATAGTAAAAGTTGCATGTATTGCAGTCTATGAGGATTTGATCCTCTAGAATGTAATTTCTCTATAACAAGAACATATTTCCAATAAATAAATAATAATTCTATTATTTCCTCTGGTGTGTTCTTTTTTGAGTCTTGGGTTGTATCACCCAAGTACACCATCCATCACATGGATACAATACAATCAATAGCCCCCACATAGGAGGGAAAGAGAGGGACTATGTAAACCCCCCACAATGTGAGATCACTTGCAAAAATTCTAAGTTCCTAATGGAAAAACATGATCTAATGTCAACAAACAATGTGTCTCCCTTTTGGAAGAAACAAAACCAAGTACAAATGCAAGGATGCTTCCCACTCCAGATAGGAATTGAAGGAAGGAAGGATGAATATGAATGATGGTGATGTCTTTGAAAACTACTCATATGTATCCTTGCCCAAGGAAGATGAAGATGCCACAATCAAATTAGGTACATGCCTAATCAAAGAAGAAGGTGAAAAATTAGGAAAATTAAGAAACTTATGTTGAACAAGATTGAATGACTATAATACAATGATCCTTCAATTGAAGGAATAGTTGGAGAATAGATTGCCCCCCTAGAATGAAGTGTCCTCAAAACCACTGAAAGAAGGTTGAAGCCAATCCAATGGTAGATGTTGAAGAAACTCCAACTCTATAATGAAATGGGAGGGAAGAAGTCTCATATATGAAATCTCTGAAGAGGAATGAAGTGCCTCTAAGATAGTCTCACCAAGATTAGGATCTCCATTCAAGGTCCAACCAAAGGAATGTGGAGACACAATAAAACTCTCCAAAGTAGAATATTCATAGAGGAGAGATAACCCCTCAAGAATGTCCTCCAAACCTATAGAAGTAGCCAAGTTAGCAATTCCTAAAACAAAGCCATCCTATGATACAAAGTCTAGAAACCTAAATATTTGCTAATGAATAGGAATGATAGAAGCCTCAATCAATGAATCTAGACAAGGAATCACTAAATGTGAAGGGATATCAATAGTATCTAATGGAGAAGAAGGATCATCTAAAGAAACCTTGTCAACCTCTTTGGAAGATTCAAACTTTTACAAACAATCAAAATTCTACATAGCAATATCATCATGGGGTATCTGATTTGAAGAATGAAGAGGCATATGACATTATGAAACATGATCATCGGGGAATGGTGGAGTATCAATATCTCCATATAGCTCCCAAATCTTAGTCCAAAGAATGTGAGGATAGTCACAATGATCAATATCTTTCAAAACATCATCAACAAAATGCATTGCAATAACCCTTAGAGAATCATACCTTCGATAATTCCAATCAAATTTTTGGATACAATTATCAAGAGGGGGAACCAAACCATAAAATTGCAGCAAAAATGAAGTGACTAAAGATGATTAATGATGCAATCTCTCCATTTTCTATAGTTTCACTTTCCCAACATTATCAATGAAGGATGACTTGAAAACCCCATAACAAATTATGACAAATATCCAATATAACAAATATTTTGACCTTCAACAACAAATATAAACTTCTAAATATGATGTGCAACTGAAAAAATGTCCCTTAATGCTAAAAATATTTCTCCAATCTTCAATATATCCAAGTAATGATGAAAATGCTAAAAATGAAAAACAACCCAATGCAAATCACCTGGAGCTTAAACTAGAAAAAAGGAAAGGACTTATGAAAAAAGCTCTATAATACCTTCTTAATACTGCTAGAATCACCAAATTTCATCAAATGATTAAGAAGATATTTCCTTTTGAGTCCAAAATGGAGGGTTGATTTCAATTGACTGTAATTTCCATTGGCAACAAAATTCTGCAAAAATAGATGGCACCACTAGATAGTACATTGAATCACCTTTTTGACGGTATCTTGTTTACTAATTTTTGAGAACATAGTGAAAAGTTATGGTCCTCAAAAGAAAACTGCCTTATGAGGGCCTGCATGCTAAATAGGTGCAAAAATTAGCACCTAGTTAAAAAAATAAGACCCTTGGACAAAACACTTGGTCATTGATGTGACCAATTTTAGGAGTGGAGAAAAAAAAGGGTCCACCAATGGTGGCGGCGGGGCACATAGGAGAGGTAGTGCTATCGGTGGTGGATATGGACCCAATGTTGGTAGCAGGAGTGAACAGACCAACAAAAAATTCTAGCAAAAACTCAAGTGGGTTGATAGTGGAAAGTACATGGCCATAAAGTGCACAAATCCAGAAGGTTGGTGAATGGGTTGGGAGACATGTGATGTACGAGCCAACAAGAGGAAGTAACAGGGGCCATCGAAGGCCCGACCAAAAAAATAATGAGACAACCAGTCAAATCAACAAGGCCAACACATGTACTCCCTCCTACAATAGAAATGAATGCGTCTGAAAAACAAAAATATACTATAGACTTATTAAAGTTGACGAATGAAATTTTGATTTTTAATATTTCCTCAATGATAATTAAAAAAAAAGTAATTTTGAATATGCTAACTATTGGAAAATATATTTGCTAAAATATATAAACCTTTGATGCTAACTATGAAATAATATAAGCCCAATGATTTTAAAAATAAAACCCCTATAATGCCAATAATGGAATTTGATAGCCGATGAATTAAAAAACCCCTATGCTGACTGTAGAATAAAATGTCAGTCGCCCTGAATATATATATATTTCCAAACTATTGAATAAGCCCTAATTTTTTGAAAAAAAATCCTACTAATATAAAAAAAATTGCCATAGGGTGCAATAACAGGGAGATGACTTTTTTACTATAGATTGTATGCATTGTACTATATGAATTTGTAAACCCTAAAAATTCCTCTGATGGTTTCCAATTGATATCTCTGATTTTGATGAATGAATAGGTGATCCTAGGGTTTTGAGGCCTTCTAAAGACAATGGTGAGCTTGGATTGGACTTGATCTACTCTAGAAATTAGCTTGGTCCTTAGGTGGATCCAAGTAGCCAATAAAGAAAAACCTTCAAGCCTGCATGAATCTCTCTAGCCCAACTTCCTTAATCTTGAGATGAACCTTCAATGGAAAAACTCTGATACCATGTAGAAATTATGGAAGCACAATGTCCCTATGAAGCTACAGCCTTCAAGAGGACCTTAACCAAGAAGAAATTCACCCACAAAGAAAGTGTTGCAACTTAGGCATGCAAATTAAGATTATCTGATTAATCTAGAATAATTTACAAATCTACAAATGCCCTGTATATATAGGCAAGCATGAGATGTAGTATGAGATAGGATGTTGACATGTGTCTTGATCTAACAACATGTGAACCCTAACTAACTACCTAGAATGATGTGATGATAGGATAAGGCTTCTAGAAAGAATCTTTTATCCTAAATACAAGTGAAGGGGGATGACCCCAATATGCCTAGTAAATGCATCCTAGGAATTAATTAAATATTATGCCTAAGTAAAATTATGCTAGTGTAATTAAATAATAATTACACCAACAATTTTGGCATTAGAATGAAATATAATATTATGTGTCACTACTTTAGGATCAATACTAGGCATATCTAAATAGAACCAAGAAAATAGCTCATGAAAGTCATGTAAAAGAGTATAATGTTCATTTTTTTATTAGGCAAGGAATTTTCCAATAAATATCATTTTCAAGTTTAGACGGGTCCATTGAGACATCAATGGTATCTCCAACAAGGAGAGTGCTATAGTATAAGAACTTAGGTGGATGAGAGAATTCTTTGGGTTTTCCTTGAGAAACTAATGTGTCATTTGATACATAAGAATATTTACCAAATTATGATTCAACATTTAAATAATAATTAAATCTACAATCATGGTGATATTAGGGAAATATTCACAAACTCCCAAGAATTCAGCTAAGGTTTCATTGATTGAGAAGACATGAAATCAAGGTGTACTAGAAGTGGGAATTATTTTTATTATTTTAGGATGATTTAGGTTAAATGATAATGTAGAAGGGGGTGATCCCACAATAGTGGTTTACACTTTTTTGGGACATCCTAATTTTTGCTAAAATCACATATTTTTAGAAAATATATTGATTTAAGCCTTGAAAAGTTCCATTTAAAGGATTCCAATTGAAGAGTGTTTGATCAAACCATCTTAGATCAAACCCCCTTTGATAGAACTCCACTAGTTTTAAACCATACCTATAACAGAGTCTCCATTACACCTATCAAAATGCTGATAAAAAATCACTTTTGATTTACCTTTTGGGGGATCAAAAGAATTCATATTAAATTTATTTTTTGTAAGTATGTAGTCCTTATCATATGCTTCTCAAAAAGTATAATTTTAAATATATTTAATTTGATTATTATATTTATTTTTTATTTTTTGTGAATGTATTTTTTCCACTAAAAATTGAGCTCTTTGTTCTACACATGTGGAAAAATAGTAGATTATCAAAAAATGATTCTAAACAATATGTTCCAGCTAGGTATTGATGTCCTTGATCTAGTAAAAAAAAATTTGAATTTCGATACATACTAAATTTTTTATGTTGCTTATAGTCCACCTATGTCTAAATTGTAATTAGTTTGACTTCAAAACTTGATTAAGAAAAAAATATTCAATAAAACATTATGAAACCAAATGAACATGCTAGATATCATAGTTACAAAGCTAAATTTTTAAACAATAGAATTTAATCCTACATAGAAATTTTTTTGTGTTGTTTATGGTGAGCATCACTCTTTAAAAATGGTGTTGACTGATAAAAACTAGTTTTTGAAGGAGATGGAAAGAGAAATGTAATCTGATTCAATTTTTTTTTTTTTAATATTTAGAATCTACAAACAAAATATCAAAAATCAGTAGTTTGTATCATCTTCAAATTCCTAATGGTTTAGTAGCTACAAGTGCCTAAAAGTGAAAATTTAGTCAAAAAAATTCATTTCAATGTCCAGTTTGGCCAAAAATTGTAAACCAATATTGTGGAATCACCCAAGGATTTTGATATTGAGATATAACATTTTCATTAATATAGGGTCTACAAGAGGATTTTGTGGGTTTTAAAGGGCAATACCCAAGACCAATTTTAAAACCTTGTGAATTAGGTTTTAATATTTTAAGAATGAAGGTGTTGTCATTGATGTCAACTAGCTAACTAGTTATCAACTAGTTGATTTTGTCATTGATATCATGATTGTAGGGTATTGGCTATATATGTTGAGGATATTGAGAAAATTGTAATAAAGAAAGGTTGTAGGTATTCAATGGTTGCTCTAAGTTTTTCTCTGGGATTTGCTCCTATGTTTGTGTGGTTTAGATATGTTGATTATGGTTGTTGAAAGTGGATATATCTAGATTTTGGGCTTCTAGATCATTGTACAGTGTGAGTTATGCTCAATACTTGTGAACTATGTTTTTTTAGGGTATCTGGCTAAGGTCTGGGAGAAATGTAGTTGCTTCAGATTTCTTCTTGGTTGAGTCTTATGACTTGCAGCTCTAGAGTCCAACTACTATGATTGTCTTGAAGATAATTTTGTTGTATGGAAATATTGAATCATGTTAAGGTTTGTGTGTAGTTAATTGCTCTATGTGTTTTACATTGGTTTGGATAACCTTGTGTTAAACACTACTTTCAAAGTTAATGAAGCGTGTTGGGACTTATTTGGGTCCTCATCAATCGTGTATCTAGGTTTCCCTCATTTTAATTCCACCTTAGAATGTTTTTGCACTGAACTAATTTGAATTTAAATGATACATGTTTTAATTTGGATATGTTTCAAATTTGAAGATGGTATAAATATAGGATGATATATTAGTGAAAGGTATGCAAATAAATAGAGAAAGATAGATGTGAAATAGTGTGTGTGTGTGTAATGCAAGTTTGGAAGATCAGTGTGAACTGTAGTACCCCTCCGCTTTTGGTCCTTCGCGTCATATGAGTAAGTTGTGCATTTGCGACTTGCGAGATCTTGCTGCCTTTTGTCATTCAGGTATTGTTTTGAATTTTGTTGCTCATAATAGCAACATTAGTTTAATTAAAGTATTAAATTAAATTATTAAATTTAATAATTAATTATTAAGCTTATTTGAAGGGGATAATGATCTAATAGATTACATTCTTTCCTTATTAAATACGAAATCATAAATTACAATTATAAATAATGAGTATTTTAAATTTAATAAGGAATAATAATCCATTTATTATTAAGGTTTATTTATAAATTTTGAATTATTTGGATAAAGAGGTGAATGAAAGGTAAACAAAAGACAATTATGTTATTTTTATTTTTATATTTGTTTTATGTAAGAATAAATATATAAAACATATACATAAAATTGATATAATAAATAAACTTATTTATGTAGCTAAAGATTTATACCTATCTTTGCTTGTGCCCTCCACCTGGCTTCAAGTCTTCCTTCCAAATCCACGTCCTATCCTGGCATTTTTCTCCACCGGGCTCCTTGCTTTCCACGTGCTTGGTTATGACATCCTCTTCTTTGCATGCCCTCAACGTGGTATTCATCCCCGCAAAACTTTTCCTTTTGGGATGGAGATTAGAGGCAGGACGGTCTGGGGGAATGAAGGGGGGACTCGGCGCATATCCAACAATATTTTTCTTTCCAGCGACGCTATTTCTGGAGGCAATATCTTACATTTTTGGGGACGCTGATAGAAGGGATGCAAAAAAAAAAGAAGGAAAAAATGGATTTCAGGTTGTGGAAGCTGCAAAAATCAGGAGGTAAGTCGTCGTCCATATTCTCAGCATGTTTTATATATCTTCTTGAACCTGTTTATTGCTAGAGAATTTCTTCTTATTAAGATTTATTCATTATGACAGTCATGTGGTTATCTGTTAAGCAAATGAATTGGTTCTTTGGAACATTATCTCGTGCCACTAAGCACAATTTGCAAACCCTGAGACCACATTTCATTAAGCCTATTCAACAATCCTTTTTATGCATATCTTGCTATCATTGCATTTCCAAAAGGCCACATTCTTGAGAATTTCTGTCAAACAACCCTCATGCTTTATCTGTGTGCCCACATTTGCATATTCGATTAAACAGCACAAACGCCTTGTCCTTGCACCCACATTTTGAGTACATCACTGCTAGGGCATTTTTCTGCCTTTGGTCTCGGCTTCTCCAGACTCCTTCTTGCTGGTAATGACCTTCGCTTCCCCAATTTGATGAATTGCAACCTAAAAATAGGGTCTCCACAAGGGTTTTTAGGGTATGTTAAAATGAAAATTACAGCCAAGATTCTTAATGCGCACATTTAGGTTTTCACTTTAACGACATCCCTTGCTCTCAGTAGATAAATTATAAAGTGGAGTTTGGCTATACACCAGGCAATCTCATTTGCTCAAAAGTTTCTTAAGCCTTTTCAACAAATCCAACGTGCATATTTCCTGTAATCTTTTCCCTCTGTGAGATGATATCTCTTTGAGGCATTCTTTCAAACAATCATGTGCCTTGCCGTGCTTTCAGAGTTTGCATTTATTTCTGCCAGAGCTTTTCCAAACAGGGAGGATGCTGAAAAAAATTTATGGAATTCTGGCTTACACTACCAATTGCATTTGCTTAAAAGTGTTTTAAGCCATTCAATAAATCCATTTTGTGTTTTCCTTCAGCCATTTTATTTCATGAGAATCCCATTTCTTTGAGGCATTATGCCAAATAGTTCTTGTGCTTTGTCTATGATTCCACAATTTGCGTGCCTTGTCTATGCGCACATTTTTGCATAATCGTGACTTGAGGAGAATCATAACTGTATCTTTATAAGGCAATGGCAATAATTCATAAAATGTGGTGGTGAAGAAAAATAAAAGTTTGTGATCCTTAGTGGAGTAATAAAATCCTTTTTATGGGTGACACGTGAATTTTCAACAAATTTATGGTAGGTCAAAAGATCCCACCTAAGACCCCACGTGGACCCCATGTGTGAAGCCTCTTTAGTAATCATGGGAAAACTCTAAGTTAGATTGATCCTTCCATAAGGAATCTGAGGGGAATATATTCCCATCTTAAGAGATTCTATTGAATTAAATAACAATTCATATAAGGAGAAGGTCCACTTTTTGTAGAAATTATTTTCAATTCAAACTCCCCTTTACCTTATCCTAAAATGAAGGGTTAGTTTAATAAGGGAAAAAAATTATGGTTTAAAAAGGAGATTGAGTATTTAGTATAATAATTAAGATTTGAGAACAATTCCACATATCTCTTAGGGTAGAAAATAAGTAAATAAATAAATAAGACTTCTCCCCTTTTCTATTAATTTCTTTAATAAAGTTAGAAAATTATGTTAATGCTAATATTTATTAATTTAATAAAGTTAGTAAATTAACACTTTGTTAATAAATTAAGTATGTTTTGAATTTTAAAGTTAATACATATTTTTTTGAAAAGTGATAAATTAATTTATTTATATTGATGCAAATTATTCATGAAAATTTATTTTGTGAAAATTAAAGATTAAATAAGATGATCTTAACATACACATTTTCATGAATATTTATGTATTTGGTAATGGTGTAAAGTGAAAGATTCATTATTATGGGTTTGTGTTAACGTTAAAATAACTAAGCAACTAGAATATAGATAAAGGGAAAATTAAGTGACATTACTTTTATTGCATACTCGTATTTGTAGGATATTAACACTTAGAGGATTGCTTCATATAATCTTTTGAATGTTTACTTCATTGTATTCTCCAAAATGGGAGTGTAAAACTTTGAATAATTGATATCATAGATGATGGGTAGTATTGTGAGGTATAGTAAACTCTATTGACTTAAGGTTGAAGTTTTGGAAATACTAGAGTAATATGAATAGAATTAAGGTGATCAAAATAAATTAGGTTAGAAGAAAAAATTAGCTTTATTTATTATAGTTATACTAGTGTGAGAAAATTGGCCTATTTATATTTCAATAATTGAAGGATGTGATTAAACAAAATAATTAAGTTATCTTTTTGTCATTTGTTGTATATTGGTTCTTTCAAAATTATTGGTTATTTGATATGAGATTAGTTATTAATATAGTTAATAATGAATTATTAAAATAGGTTACTTGATTTATTGTCTTAAGGTGAATAGTAGGCGAATTGGTGTTAGGACTGAGGAGGAATTTTGTTAAGAAGGGAGATAGAATGTTATTAATAGAGAATTGTAAATAGATGATATATGTTAGGGTAAGCATCTTTTGACTTTAGATTTTAAGGTTTGACTTGTTTTCATGTTGGGATTTTTGAGTGGTTGCAATTGTTATATTTATGTGTATGAGTACATGAGTTGTGAAGGTTTTTCTTTCATAGTTATGGTGCATTGGTGGATAAATAAGGAATTTTAGTAAATATGAAAATAATGCCATTGTTGGATGTATTGCTTGTTGATGCTTATTGGTTATGTTTAAGTTGTTTATTAGTCATAATATTAGCTTGCTAGGGCATCGTGTGTGGAGAAAATTGAGGTCTCCCTTGGATGTCCTATTGGCTAATTTACTTGTGGTTGATTTTGTAATGAATTGATTGTGTAAGGGTTGTTTTAATTGAAAACCTTGTTGTTGATTGGGTATTGTTTCAACATTTGGAACTCTATGTTTGATTTTAGTTATTATGGTGGATCTTGATTTATATTTGATTTTGATTATTGCCTTGTATGAAAGGATCCTGTTTGTGCCCAAAAAGGTGATTGTGAAGAATTTGATCTTTGTGATTAATCATGTAATGAGTTGATTTTGTTAGCTTTGAGTGAGTTTGAAGAACTCATCATGTTGTTGCCACACTTAATCTACTCTCATTGTTGTGTGATTGTGGATATTATATAAACATTTTGTGGGCCCTAATGTGAGTCTTTCTCTTGTGCTAATTTTTGGAAACAAGAAGGCTTTATGTGCTGACCTTCTTGTAGTCATAGTTTGAGATGGTCAAGAACTTGAACTGGAAGTTGGTTTTTTTTCGATATTTTAGGCTTCCAAAGGCAATGGAGAAATTTTATTTATAATTATGTTCTATGGTTGAACTGTTGTGATTTATTGATCTTATTTTGGATTTTGAGCTTTTGGGTATTACCTTATACTATGGTGTTGACCTTTGATGGGTGGTACCTCCTTATTCTTGTTTAGTAATATGTAATGGGTTTGAGAGATGGTTCTTGCCTCGCATGTTTTGAGTTATGTATACTTTGATTTTGTTTATGTGAGATGAGGTACACCCCTTTCTTGTATTTATTTTTGGTGTTGTAGGGAGAGTGGCTCTTCATGGGGGTCGGCGCACAAAGGGGTTGTTTGGGTAACCCATGGAAGAGTTTCTTAAGCAAGTGATAATGTAATTAATTAACTAGTAGGTTGGGTAGATAAACACTAAACAAGATTAATTATGAGCCTCACCCATACCATTAGTGCTTTCACAGGCTAAGGATGGGATGAGAAGACCTGGTTGGTAAGATCACTGCCTTGTCCTCACGAAAGGTAAGTGGTTCCGCATGAGTCACCCTATGGAGCGGTGCCTTGAGATAGGCTTCCTGGATAACCATAGATGGAGGTGGTACCTTGTGATAGGTTGCTTGGATAATCCATGTAAGGCCATGCGATGACACTCTCCTACAGTACCCATTTATGTTCCCTTGTTTGGTTGCCTCTGGGAGTGTTGATTGAATTGTTGATGTTGTTGAGGAAATTGGTTCTTGGTGATTGTTGTTGAAGCCTCCAAGTTCTATCTTTAATGTTGCACACATGCCTCATGGAAATTTAATTGATGTTAATGAAAGGTGCCCTTGTTATTTATTGTTGGGTGATATTGTGATTTCATTTGAAGGCTTGGGATCCTATTGTTGTTGGCACCTCTTATGGTTATTTAGTGTTGAACTATAATCTTAACATTTGGTTATGTTGAACTTTTCATTATCTTGTTTTGGCTAAGTGATGGCAAGGTTGTGGTTTGTTATCTTGAGTTGATGATATCCTTGTTATGGATTCTAGTTTGCTATTGGTTCATTTGATTGTTTTGGATTGCAATATGGGGATCTTTCTTGTCAACTCCTAGCACAGGGGGTGGACTTTCAAGTCCACGTGGTCAGGTGGAATGTGCGATGCACCCCATTGGGTCCCCATCCAAGGATCAAGCTGTGCAGATATGTGCCTCTTGCGGTGACTCCAGGATTGTACCCGAGTCAGAGCTGATCTTGTCACTTTGTATGCACCTTTTCAGTTGTATTAATCTATCTTATTGTATTGTTCTTGTATATGTTGAGTAACACATCTATATCACTGTATCTCTTATACGGTGTAACTCTTATTATCATTGTAATGATTGTAACCCTTGACCTTAATTTATGATCTTTGATGGATGTTTGTCATTTGTGAAATGTATATAAATACTTAGTACTTTTATGTGTTAATGTTTCATAGTATGTAATTCTAATGGTGTTATATCTATGGAAATATACTCCACAATTGGCATATTGATCTATTAATAAAATGTTATATATATGTATCTTTTTCATATCCTTTGATCATGGATGGTTGGATGTTATCTTTATGTAATCTTGATTCGTTCATTATCATTATGGTATTAGTTTTCAGACTTCGTGATGCCATCTCGTGTACCTCATAGGAAATAATGGTCATTGTGATTGTATAATTGATTTATATGCAATATGTGTTCATGTTCATCTTATGTTATGTTTCACTTTCAAAAAAAATTTATTGTGCTTTTATTGCAATTTTTTTTTGTCCTTTGGGGTTCGTATGGCGAGGCGTTACATGAACTCTAATTGTTGAGTTTTTGGATGTAGTGAGATGAAGGTGTACTCTATCATTCATGCATATCTAGAAGTGGTTGAATGAATCATGGTGGAAATCTCTATTGCATTAAGATTGTCTTCTCTTTGTAACATATTTCTTCTATCTTCTTTGCATCTATGTGGCAGTGATCCCTGTAGGTGGTTAACCCTTGTTGGATAGTGAGTCTTGATCTGGACAATGAGTCCTATTTTGGCAGTGATCCTACTCTACTAATGAGCCTTTATAATTGATTTTGATATTCTTTATATTGTGAGCTAATCCTCACCATGGTTTTTCCCTTATTTTCCACATAAATCTAGTGTTACTTTATACGTGTGATTCTTTTTTAGTTTTTTCCTTTGCACTTAATGTTTAGTCATTTTGGTAGAGTAAAGGATTTGTGATTGATCTAATTTCTGGTAATAGTTTGCAAAGGTTAAAATTTATGAAAATTGATTCACCCCCCTCTCAGTTGTCTTGTTCAACCATTGGTATTAGAGCTTGGTTCCTTGGAAAGGAGCTTAACTGCTTAAGGAAGGTCCGAGATGAAAAGCAAGATACTTTTGAGTATCCAAAGTTTGATGGAACTAATTATTCCATCTAGAAAATACTAATGGAAGAATATCTAGAGTATTGCGGATATGATATTGAGAGAACATACAAGATTGCTTACACTCCTCAGGCTAATGGTCCAAGTACAACAAATGAAATTTTTTGAATACACTAAATACTGAGAAGGAGGTGAATCAATATTATTCTAACACAATTAATTACTAACCATCCAATTATCAATCCACATCTAGCTACAATAGTAAACCAAAATAGAAAAGTAGTCATAACATATCATAACACATTGACAATGGGATTTTTACTTGGAAAACCCAAAATGGAAAAAACCACGGTGAGGATTAGCTCACAATATATTATAACTGGAATTACAAGATATTATAGGGCTCACTACCAGGACACACTATCCTTGAAAGGCTCACAATCTAAATATAAAATGGCTTATTGCCAAGATACAAAAAGGTATGGCTCACTACCATAAATGAACTGAAGAACTACACCTTCAAAGTGTAGAGATCAATTCCGGTTAAGCATTGGTCAACCAAAATATTTCTCTAGTTGTAGGCATACATCTATCAATAATTTCACACTATAACACTTGTTGCATAGCTCACATCACATACTCTATTTCATGTATCTTCTATCCATCACTCACACACATATATAGACACAGTTATATCTTCCTTCATCAATTAGGTTGGCCTAATTGAATGTGAACACATGCAAAATTCAAAGTGACTTGTCAGCTTAATTCAAAATTCCTTTTGGCGCACAAAAAAAATTGTAAAAAACATAAATTAGGTTGGCCCAAACCTAATAAGGAACAGTTCAAGCATTTTATAAGATAAGTAGTTTATAACCCTATCGGCCAAAAGAATGTTGAACTTTTGTCATTTAGATAACTCAGCTGGATCAACCAAAGTTGTTGAAATCTCATTTATAGCTATAACTGACACTTTTGAGCAACATATCGAAAACTTATAGAATTATCTTTTACTAAAGGGATTTTTGGATCAAAATATCGGATCAGTATAGATACACAATTTACTTTATCCTCATCATCCTTGTCATTACTCTCATTTTTATCCTTACTTCCTTCACTTTCATCTTTGTTTTTCTCATCCTTGTTTCTAGTATATTCATGATGTTCTTCTTGCTTATCACAAGTATGATCTTTATGTCAATCATCATACCTTTTTCTAGTTGTCTCTTCTATGTCATTCAAAGGGACAAGATTCTTTGAATAAACATGTATCTCACCAAAAATCTCTAAGACTGGATTATCCATCACTTATGTAACATTGGTATGTATTTGTGCTTGAGCTGTGTGGGAAAAAGAGTTTTTTCTTGTCCCATAACTCCTTTCTAGTTGTCTAATTACATTCTAGGTTTCTTGTCTCACTTTTTCCACATTCTCTTGCTCCTTATTCATTAACATATTAACTCTCTACATGAATCTGAACATAGTAGAGAAATATTTTAATAGATTAGTAGCTTCAATTTCAGAAAAGATATGATCCACAAGAATTTATTGCATCACTTCTCATCTTATCTTCAATATTCATGGCCTCTTTCCTTCTATGTACTAATGCTTCCTAGACATTTTTAGTTACTTTGGTCTAAATGGTCTCCATCCTTACATTACAAATGACTATATATTGAATAAATGCATTTATGATGGTTTCCTTTCCTTCATCATTAACCTTGTCAAATAACTCAACAATTGACATGAGATCATTGTGAATCAAATTATTTACTAAGGCTCCTAGATATAAAGATGGTTGATCACTTATCAGAGGAGATCTAGGAATGTCCTCCATAGGATTAGATTAGCCTTCCTCATTCTTCTTTTTATGTACATAGATTTGGTAAATATCTTCCTCTTCCTCTATCTCTTCATGAGTGGAGATATCAACTCTGGTTTGATCTTCTTCTTTGGAGGTGCTACTGCTTTTGTTTTTTTTCAACTGATGCTCTTCTTTTATGCCAAGTTCTATTTATTCTTGAACGACACCACTCAAATTTACTTTCTTGTTATCCTTTTGTTTTACTTTTCTTCTTCTTGAAGCAACAGATGGTGTAGCAAGAGGTATATCCTTTCTCTTAGATGCTCGGGTATTGGGACTAGTAGGGGCAGCAATATCAATTGATGAATGGGGATTTTGTTCTCTCTTCTTTCCCTTCTCAATATTAGCAGTATTGGAAGTAGCAGCACTGGAGATAGGTGTTGGTGTAGCACTAGAAGATAATCTTTCTAATTTCATAAGTTCAGAGTGTAGTTCAATAGATTTATCTTTTCTTTCATCAAGGGCCTCCTTTAATTTTTCTGTAATCCTTAGAGAATGTTTATACTTGGAAGAAAGCCTCAACTTTCTTTCTTCTTTTAGATACAGTAGCCTCTAAATGTACTTCATATGATTTCTCCTCATATGTTACATGCCTAGGTAGAGAGAGGTCCTTAGGGTTGCTCCATATTATTTCTATGTACCTCTCCACCAATTGTTCATCAAGTTCATATCCCATTGGTTCAATCCATAGAATTCTAGGTTCAATAGCCTCTATGATGCATTCATCTATAGTTACAAGAAAATTTATCTCCTCATATTTCTTCACTGGAATCCTTGGAATCCGATCTCTTTCATGCATCTCATTTTGAAATACTACAAATAAAGTAGTCAAAACATTGTGTTGTGCCCTAAAATATTATAGACTACACAAATGAAAAAAATAGGATGTGCAACTAGCTTATTGCTCTTATTTTTCCTTTCCTTCCCAGTAACTCCCTCAAGAAATAAAATAGCAAACAAAAAATTAGTGTACCAAATTTATAGAGATGCTTCTTTTCCTAGTCATACTCAAGTTCTCCATGAGTTGCACCCTAAGTAACTCACACAGATCAAAATATTTTCCATTCACCACCATTTCATATGCAGTGTGAATTATTGTAGCCGATATAGAATTTACTGAGTTGGTGAAATAAATTTTATGCCCAATCATGATGGAAACATACTTGATGGAAAGGTTCGCAATACACTTTGTAGTTAAAGCTCTTTCGTCAAATGTAGCACTAGTCAATCTTGTGACTACATCATTTTTCACTGCCTTTAGAACTAGAATGGATCTAGTATTGTAAAGACTAGTTATGGCTCGAATCGCCTCCTTTTTTATAACCCCTAGTGTATTTGTCTACAAAAAATTTCTATGAACCCTACTGAGGGCCATCTAACAAACTTCGCCTCACTCTCACTGAAAAAGTTTGGAAACCAGTTCCAAACTTTCAGCTTCATCTGAACTAGGTTTTCATATTTTGGATTAAGAAGTAGATCATCTCCCATCAATTCACTATCCCACAAATACTTAAGCTCTTGGTGATTGAATTCTTCTAGCTTCACATGAATATGCTCTTGTGTCCTTAGTGGGTAACACATTGCTTGGAATGTGTGAGAAAGCACCCATGAGATAGATACTTCATACACTTTCCATGAATATATTCTAAATCTAGGTCGGGGTCTCTCAAAGACTTCCACAATAATAGGAGTGGCCATTTATCCTTTGACAACTTGAATATGCTTAACAAAAAGTTCCTTCAACTTAGAATCCACAAAATTCAGATAACGAAGAATGCCTTTTTCTACTTGTCAAGAACTAGGGTTTGATGCTCGATGCTCTAAATCACCTTCAACTCACTTTAGCTTGCTCTGCTTCTTCCCAATTGTGCAAATGTGCTTTGACTCAAATTAGTTTCTTGCTTTATTACTTATGAATTTTTTTCGTAATTGGCATTTATTTCCTTTGAACCTTTACACTTAATGAAACACACTATAAACCTAGAATGGTTTTGCGATTCTCTAGATCTTCCTAGTTTTTGTCAAATATTTTTCCAATACCTTTAGAATGATGACTCACATCACATGTCCTTGTGTCACTTCTTGACACCTCATATATTAGGGGATTTTTAGATTTTTATGTAATTTCTACCCCTGAAACCATTGCTAGGTTTAGTTTTTGGAGGAGGTATCTACACAAGATGCAAATACAAATGTATTTATCTCTTCCTTTTTCTCAAGTTCTTTCTTCTTCCTCCAAATATTTTCCATTTATTTTCTTACTTCAGTAGGATCTACTTTGTTCATAGAATTGTTCTTTTGTTCTAGATTAGGTTTCTTCCCAATTTTTCTCCTACCAAATTTTGAGATATGTCCTGGTTTGTTGCAAGTGTAGCACACAACATATCTTTGATCAAACTAATTTGTATTCATCCTTGATCTACATGGATTAGCCTTATGTCCAAAGATATTACATATATAGCAGTAGCCTTGAAAAGACTGAATCCTTCTACTAGCATTAAATCTATTCAACATTGTCTTGCTTCTACACTCGGTAGCTCTATGTCCAAACTTACTACAGGTAAAACATTGTCCAACATAGAATCCAAAATTTTGACTCATTCTATTATGGTTCATTCTACTTCTACATTATATTGCTCTATGACCAAATTTATTGCATGAGAAACAAAAACCATTAAAAGATGAGTACCTTTGAGCATTAGGTTATTGAATATGAATCCTTCTGGTATTGCTTCTTTGGTTCTTGATCTAATGAATATTGCCTTGATACTTCCTTTGATTTTCCACCTTGTTGGGAATCTATTTTTCCTTTGAGCTTTGTCCTTCTTCAATTCCTAGACCATTTTTATCCTTAGAAGGTTTCTGAAATGTAATAAACTCATCAAACCTTGTAGAACTTGTTTTTAATTTTTCTTCATGAGCTTTCACTTTTTCCATATTAGATCTTAGGGTTACCACTTCTTATTTTTGTACATTCATCAATTTTTGTTTTGAATTTTAGCTTTTTGGCATTCCTCAATTCATTTCTTTTCTTCCACTTGCACCTTCATTCTAGTAATGTCTTCATTTTCATTTTTTAACTGATCATTGACTTCTCTATGCCTCTTTAAACTTTTTCATTTGTTCTCTTAACTTTCTAATGCATTCATTTTCTTCCTTTAAGTTTCCTTTTAGAGTTTCATTATCATCTTCACTTTTTTTTCCAATTCTTCATGAGTAACATGAAGTTCCTCAGATGCAGAGTCTTCTTCCAAAGGAATAGGACAGATTTTTTAGCCATGTATTCAAATTTTGGGACCTTCCTCAAGATGTAAGACTTATTTAGAGGAACCAAGCTCTCATACCAATTGTTGAATACACTAAATACTGAGAGGGGGGTGAATCAGTATTCTACTAACACAATTAATTACTAACCATCCAATTATCAATCCACATCAAGCTACAATAGTAAACCAAAATAGAAAGGGAATCATAACATCTCATAACACATTGACACTAGGATTTTTATGTGGAAAACCCAAAATGGGAAAAACCACGGTGAGGATTAGCTCATAATATATTATAACTAGCTACAAGATATTACAAGAATCACTTCCAGGACACACTATCCTTGAAAGACTCATAACTTGAATAAAAAATGGCTTATTGTCAAGATACAAAAAGGTATGGCTCATTGCCTAAAATGAACTAAACAAGTACACCTTCAAAGTGCAAAGATCAGTTTCAAGTAAGCTATAGTAAACCAAAATCCTACTCCAGTTGTAGGCATACAACAACTATCAATACTTTCACACTACAACACTTATCACATAGCTCACATCACATACTCTATTTTGTGTATCTTCTATCCATCACACACACACACACATATAGCTATATCTTCCTTCATCAATTAGGTCAGCCTAATTGAATGTGAACGTGTGCAAGATTCAAAGTGACTTGTTGGCTTAATTCAAAAGTCCTTTTGGCACATAAAACAAATTGTAACAAACACAATTTCAGTCAGCCTGGACCTAATAAGGAACACTTCAAGAATTTTATAAGATAAGTAGTTTATAACCCTATTGACCAAAATAATTTTGAACTTATGTTATTTAGATAACTCAGCCAGATCAACGAAAGTTGTTGAAAGCTTGTTTATAGCTATAACTGACACTTCTGAGAAACATATCAAAACTCATAGAATTATCTTTTATTGGAAGGATTTTTGGATCAAAATACCATATCAATATAGATACACAATTTAATTTATCCAATTACCAATTAGTGATGGCATCAATGACAACAAACCCAAATGTCACCTTCTTCATTCTTCTAAAAAAATCAAGGCGCATTAAGAAAACAATAAGGCAAAGTTCATTTTGAAGAATAGTCTTGCACATCCTGAGTTGATTAAATATCAAAATATGAAGACTGCTAAAGAAGTTTGGGATACATTAGGAAAGGCACATGAAGGAGATGAAAGGGTAAAAGAAGTAAATTTGTAGAATTTGGAGACATAGTTTGAGCTCTTGTATATTTCTAAAGATGGGAACATTATATCCTATGTACAGAGAGTAGATGAAGTGGTTGGTGGAATGGAAGGACAGTGCTATAGTAGATGAATCGAGGATTGTAAAGAATATTATTTAGAATCTCCATGATGCATATAGTGAAAAGGTATCTGCTATTGAAGAAAATATAAACCACAAGACCTACACTAAAGATTAGTTATTGAGAACTTTGACATCTTATGAAATGAGAAAGCTAAATTTGAGAAATTTGAGAAATCAAAAACTAATTTTAAGGCTACAAGACCTAAAAATCCGAATTTAGAGAATCTTGATGAAGTAGAAGTTAACTTTGTGAGAAGAATGAGGAAAGGCTCTTACAAGTATGAAGGTAAGTTACCCTTTAAATGTTTTAGTTGTGGACAAATAGGTCACTATTATTTGAGGTGTCTAGAAAGAGATAAGAGGAAAAAACAAAGATTTGAGAAAGAAAAAAAGGTAAGAAGATTAATAGAGCATATTATGTGAACGAGGATGCTAGCATTTTTGATGAGGAATCTCGCTACGGAGATTTTGATGACAATGAATTCTTGTTCTTGGCTATTAAATATTTTAATATTTTCCCTACATGCCAAATAGGAAAACAACTATTGGGTTGTTGACAGTGATTGTTCACATCACATGATTGGTGATAAGAGTAAGTTTGTTAAACTTGAAAAGTATGGAGGCTTATTTATGTTTGGAGATGATACTTGTGCTAATATTTATGGGATAAGCTCAATAAGTTTTGATGGCAAGCATAATACTGATGATGTCTACTATGTTAAGGGATTAAGGAATAATCTCTTGAGTGTTGGAAAAATGTGTAGTAAAGGATATAATCTTGTATTTAAAGATGATAGATGTGAAATCAAGAAAGGATCCAAAATAGTGATTACTATTGGAAAGAAGTTTGAAGGAAATATATATACACTTAAAGGTGTTGATGGACGTTGCTTTATGACTCATATTAATGACAGTTGGTTATGACATCGGATAATGTGCCATATGAATTTTGATAACTTGGCAAGGATTAGTGTGATGCAAGCCATGAGAGAATTACCAAGCATTACAAAGCTTGTTAATGCTATTTCCAAGAATTACCAGTTTGGGAAGCAAGCAAGAAACAACTTCAGATTAAAGGAAAAATCTACTATTGGACTACTAGATTTAATTCATATAGATCTTTATGGTTCTACAAGAGTGAGAATTCTACAAGTTGAAAGGTACTTTATGCATTTTGTTGATGATTACTCTAGCTATACATGGGTTACATTTATTAGAGAGAAATTTGATGCATTAGATAGATTCTATACATTCAAAGCTATGGTTGAGAATGAAGTAAATTTGAGAATAAAATGCTTAAGTTCTAACAGAGGTGGTGAATTCACCTCCCATGAGTTTAATATGTTACATGAAGTCCATGGAATAAAAATACAATTATTTTCTTTGAGAACTCCTCAATAGAATGGAGTTGTTGAAAGGAAGAACATAACAATTCAAGAAGTTGCTAGATCAATGATTACATAAGCTAGTCTACTAGAAGTTTACTAGAGAGAAGTTATTCACACTGATATTTATGTGTTCAATCAAATTCAAGCAAGAGCCAACAATACTAAGACCCCCTATGAGCTATGGTGTGGAATATTTCCTACTGTTAAGTATTTCAAGGTATTTGGAAGAAAATGTTATATCAGACATGATGAAGAAAATTTAGGGAAGTTTGATGCTAGAAGTGATGAAGGTATTTTTCTTGGACATTTTTCCAAAAGCAAGGCTTACATATGTTTCAATAAAAGACTAAGGAAGATTGTAGAAAGCAAAAATGTCAAGGTTGATGAAATAATGAAGAATTCAATTGAAGTTGATGGATTGAAGAAGTTGTGGAAGAATTCAATAGTGCATAAGGATTGAAGAAGTTGTGGAAGAATAGGAAAAGGATGAGCAAGAGAAGCATAATGGAGAAGAGGAAGAAGAAGCTCCAATGGTGTCCCCAAAGAAACCTAAATATGTGTAGAAAAATCATTTAGAAAGTCAGATCATTAGAGACAGAACAAAAGGAGTATTGACAATAAGAAAAGCTACTATAGGTGAGATAAATCTATGTTCACTTTTTGAGATTGAACCAAATATCGTAAGTGAAGCATGTAAATATGAGCATTGTATGGAAGCTATGAAAGAAGAACTTATGCAGGTTGAGAAAAATAAAACTTGGGAATCAATCCCTAGACCAAAAATTAAAAACATAATTGGATCAAAGTGGGTATTCAGAAACAAGTTGAATGAGAATGGAGAAGTGGTCAAAAAAAAAAGAAAGGTTTGTGTGTAAGGGGTACTCACAAGTAGAAGGCATATATTTTTAGGTGACTTTTGCTCTAGTGGCAAGGATGGAAGTTATCAAGATGTTTTTAGAATTTTTTGCTCATAAATATTTTAAGTTCTATAGATGGATGTTAAGTATACATTCTTGAATGGTGAGCTAGAAGAAGAGGCCTACATGGAACAACTGAAAGGATTTTAGTTGTTACATCAATAAGATATGGTCTACAGATTGAAGAAGTCTTTATATGGATTGAAGCAAGCTCCTAGAGCTTGGTATGCAAAGTTAGATAGGTATTTTATTCAACAAGGTTTTGAAAAAGGTACGAAATATAGTAATCTATATTTTAAAATTGAAAATGATAAAATATTGATTGTGTTTGTAAATGTTGATGGCATTATCTTTGGAGGAAATGAAACTATGTGTAAGATGTTTGTAGAAGAAATGTAAAAATAATTTGAGATGTCCATGTTTGATGAGATGAATTTATTTGTTGGGCTACAAATTAATCAAATAGAGAAATGGGTTTTTATTTCATAGTCAAAATATGTAAGAGAGATGTTGAAGAAGTTTTGGATGGATGGTTCCAAATTGGTATGTACTCCTATGGTGGCTGGTTGCAAATTAAGTAAAGATGATGATTCACCTGAGGTTGATCAGAGGAAATATAGATCTATGATTGGTGACTGTTGTATTTGACTGCTACTAGACCAAATATTATGCATACAGTCTGTCTTGTGGCGAGATTTTAAGAAGATCCTAAAGAAACACATGTTGTTGTTGTTAAGAGAACATTCAGATATTTGAATGGAACTCTTGGATTATGGATTATGGTATCCTAGGGATACTCAATTTACACTAAGTGCTTATACAGATGTAGATTGGGCCAGCTATGTAGATGATAAAAAAAGTACAAGTAGTGGCATGGTTGAGTAAAAAGAAAGATTCAATTTCTTTTTCTATCACTGAAGTTGATCATATTGTTGTTGCATCTTGCTCTACACAAGTTTTATGGATGAAACAAACATTGAAAGATATCAAAGTAATTTATGATGATCCTATTCCTATATTCTGTGATAACATAAGTGCAATTAATATTTCAAAGAATATAGTGATGCATTCAAGGAAAAAGCATATATCTATAGGGTACCATTTCTTGAGAGAGAAGGTTGTGAATAATGAAATAAAACTTGAGTATGTAACTATGAAGGATCAGATTGCTGAAATTTTTATGAAGGCTCTTCCTAAAGATACTTTTGATTATATCTAAGAGAAGTTAGGGGTGATTTCCCCTCCTTTCTTGAACTAGATGCATATGGATATGCATCATTCTGATGGGTCTATGGATCTATCTTTCTTTTGGACTGATGTTTTGGTGGCTACCTCTTAAGTGGAGTAGGTAGTGTCATGTGTTGTCATTGAAAGTATATTGCATTCTTAATGTCAAAGGGGAAATCAATGTAAAAAATATTTTTCATTTTCCATTGATGTCAAAGGGGGAGATGAGGAAGATGTCAAAAAAAGGTTATAAACTAAGGGAGAGAAACAAAAGCAGAAGCAAATCATAAAAAGTGTGTTTAGAGCTAGAGTGTTGTCTTTGATGGTTTTTCACATCATGTGCTGCCATCAATGATAAAGGGGGAGATTATTTCAAGAATGAAGTTGTTGTCATTGATGTAAAATAGCTAACTAGTTATCAATTTGTTGTTGTTTTCTTTGATTTCATGGTTGCAGGCTATTGGTTGTATATGTTGAGGATATTGAAAAAATTGTAATAAAGAAAGGTTGCAGGTATTCAGTGGTTGCTCCAATTTTTTCTCTGATATTTTCTCCTATGTTTGTGTGGTTCAAATATGTTGATCATGGTTGTTGAAAGCTACTATATCTAGATTTTTGTCTTCTAGATCATTGTACACTGCAAGTTATGTTCACTAGTTGTGAACTGTGTTTTTAAAGGTATCTGGCTAAGGTCTGGGAGAAATGTAGTTGCTCTAGATTTCTTCTTGGTTGAATCTTATGACTTCTAGTTCTAGAGTCAAGCTATTATGATCGTGTTGAAGATAATTTTGTTTTTTGGAAAGATTGGATCATGTTAAGGGTTGTGTGTACTTAATTTTTCTATGTGTTTTACACTGATTTGGCCGAAATTGTGTTAAACACTACTTTTGAAATTAATGAAGCATGTTGGGACTTATTTGGGTCCTCATCAAGCATGTATTTGGGTTTCCCTCATTCTAATTCCACCCTAAAACGTTTTGGTGCTAACCTAATTTGAATTGAAATGATGTATGGCCAACTTTGGATATGTTTCAAAGTTGAAGATGGTATAAATATAGGATGCGATATCGGTGAAATTTATTCGAAGAAATAGAGCAAGATATATGTGAAACTCTGTGTGTGTGTGTGATGCGAGTTTGGTAGATCAATGTGAAATCTAATTGCTAAGTTTTTGAATGTAGTGAGTTGAAGGTGTACTCTATCATTCATGCATGTCTGCAAGTGGTCGAATGAATCATGGTGGAATTCTTTGTTGTATTCAAATTTTCTTATCTTTATAACATATCTCTTCTATATTCTTTGTATTTATGTGGTAGTGATCCCTATAGGTGGTTAATCCTTGTTGGAAAGTGAGCCTTGATTTAGGTAGTGAGTCATGTTTTGACAATAAGCCTTTGTAATCTGTAGACACCTAAAAATGGTCTGGAGAATCTAATTAATTAAATACAACTTATTTGATTAATTTATCTTAAATTCATCTACTTAGTAAATAAATAGAAATATTTATTTATATTAAGTTCATTATTAATTCTTCTATTTCTCTCCTAATCAAATAAACAAAATTAAAAACTTTGTTTTATTTAATTATTATCATTATTACTTCTTTTACACTTCTATCATAAATTAAATACACAACTTAAATAATTTGTGTTATTTAATTATCTCATCACATTTCTTCTTAATTAAATAAAGATATTCTAAAATATTTTATTTAATTATCATTCTCCTTTTGTTTTAATTTAATAAACAAACCCTATAGCTTGATTTATTAAATTATTCAATCCTCTTTTTGCTAAATTTAAATAAATTAAAAAATATTTAAATTTATGCATAAATTTTATACCACTATTCACTCACCAATAAAATTAAATTTTCAAAATTTAATTAATGGCACTGTCATTCACGGGAAGAGCTTCGGGGACAAACCTGCAGGAAGTTCTCTCAACCACCTTCCACCCACCTTCCCTCTTATCTTTGGTGTTTTCATGGGGAGAAACCATCCTCCATGATCAGCTCCATCTTCTCATCCCATGCCCTTCAATTCTCCAGATTGAATCACAGCCCCTTATCCCGTATCCCTGTGCAATTGTGCTGCCGTGAAAGCTATAAATACAGCTCTTGGGCTATAGGAAATGCATCCCCAACTTATGCAATCTTACTCTGTAGGTTTCCAAAGAATCCAGCATTCATCCAGCATCTCCATTCAGCATTCAATCAAACATCCATCTAGCATCTCAACTATGGTAGTTTACAGTAGTTTCCTTCTTAGAAGCTTTGCTGTAGAATCATTCTAGTTGCATAGTTAATCATATAGGAATAGAATAGCTTAATTCTCATTCTCTAAAGTGTCATTTCAATAGTCTAATTAGCTTCTAAATCTGAGAGCAAAGTAGATTAGAGAGATCTTTAGAGTTAGAGAGCAATAGGATAGATTTCTGAAGATTTTTAGTTTAAATTAGTTTAAATTCTTTAAATCTTAGATGCAATGTCCTATTTAGAAGTGTAGAAGCATGTTTAGTTTGATTTCATGGCAGCATAATTGCACAGGGATACGGGATAAGGGGCTATGATTCAATCTGGAGAATTGAAGGGCATGGGATGAGAAGATGGAGGTGATCATGGAGGATGGTTTCTCCCCATGAAAACACCAGGAAAGATAAGAGGGAAGGTGGGTGGAAGGTGGTTGAGAGAACTTCCTGTAGGTTTTTCCCTGAAGCTCTTCCCGTGAACCTTCAACAACAAAACACAGATAAGATCATCCCAAAAAAAGAAACACAAACCACCATGGCTGAAATAGAGGAGGATCAATTGAATGCTTTAGCTTATCAACTAAAGAACCTTCAACAACAAATCTGGGAAACAACCACAAAGAGATATCTAATGCCAAACATCTACCCATATCCTCTTGACCAAACAATGAACATGAGACCTTCTTCACCAACAACTCCATCATCCAAGTTCAATATCTTTGAATTTTTCCAAAATTTCAATAAGCCCAAATCTCAGTCCTCAAATACAAATGATATTGAACAATCATATCATGTCATGCATTTGTCTCCATCCACCATAAGCCAAAATGAACCTCAAGATTCTTTCACTCAAGTTAACAATTCCATCCAATCATCCTCTTCTATCATATCTTCTACATCCAATGATTCATGTCAGACTCTCACTCCAAAGCATGCTAGCATAGACTCCCCTACACATCAAGATCAAAATATTCTTTCCACTCCATCCAATGATTCCACAATCTCACAAAGTCTTCCCATCTTTGATCAAGATCCCATTTCTCAAGAATCTTATGACGATCCCCTCCTTTCACTTTTCATCCAAAATAATTCTCATCCATCTCAAGAGACAAGTATCCTTCCAAGTTCTTTTTCCACATCATCTAATCAATCCATACCATATCATGATTGTATTGCATCACAAGATCATGATAGTTCTTCCATCCTATCTAATGATTTCTTACCAATTGACAATCAAGACATGCTTTCTATGAATTCTAATGATTCCCTTCCTCATCAAGATCAAGATATGCTTCCATTCAAGGATGCCCTTTCATCCCATGAAGATGTTTATCCTTCTCATGATCAAGATATGTCTTTCATACCACCTCATGATCCTTTTCCAAGTCAAGATCAAAATATCCCATCATCCCCATGTCAAGAGCCTATCACACCTATTCAAGCTATCCATGAACCCCACACCTATAAATTAGGATCCTCCACCTTTATCCATTCTGGTTTACTTCCAACACCTATCCTTTCATCCATATCATATCCTCCCCAAAATAGACTTGCATCTTGTTTCACAAACAATACACATCCCATTGGCAAATGAATGTGTCAAAGTATGAACTACAAAGGCAAAGGATTAGGCATTCATGAACAAGGTATCCTAGAACCCCCTTTTATTCAAAAACACCCATATCACCATGGCCTTGGTTATATACCTAAGTGTTCTAGTCCATCAAACCTACCATCTATCCTAGGTTCTCATCTTAGTCCATCAAACCTTCCATCTATCCTAGGTCCTCATCCTAGTCCATCAAAATTTCCATCTATCCTACGTCCATATCCTATTCCTCAAGAACAACAAAGGCACACATCCTTGATGCCCTTTCAAAATTCTACCCACATTAACTCATCCATAATACCTCCATACCATTCATCTCAATCCACCCCTCCTATTGCTTTTGAAAGCAATTTGGGTGCCAAATATCAAAAGCTTCTATATCAAAATCCACATGTATCAAAGGGTCAACATGTCTCCTTGAAGAGACATGCAAAAATAAAAGAAAACTTGATCCAAAATCAAAGGAAAAATCAAAAAGGCCACAAAGGCCCATCAAAGCAAAAAGGAAATTTTCAAATACCACAAAGGTCCATAAATCAAAAGAAAAATTGAAAAGGCCACAAAGGCCTATCAAAGAAAAAAGGAAATTTTCAAAGACCACAAAGGTCCATAAATGAAAAATTTTCAAGGCCACAAAGGCCCACTAAGCAAATATCAAAGTCAAAAATCATGTGGATTCCTAAAAGTCTCATAGAAGCAATAAAATCAAAATTGGCATCCAAATTTTCTTATCCAAAAGCTTCCTCCAATCTTCCATATAATAACCTATCACTTTCCAAATCCATTCTTCCTCCATCACTCCACCATCCTTCAAGGTGTGTGCCAATGTTGAGCTTGTCATCCTTTCCATCTATCCATTATCCAACATTCATCCCCCATCATTCCCCTTTAATCCAAACCTTTGCATAAATCCTTAGTCTCTTCCATCATACCATTAATCTACCAACATTTATGAGTCTAATCCCCATTTTCATGGTTAATTAAAGGGATAATTGGTTGTGAAACTCAATGTTAAAGTCCTTCCTCCATCTCCCTATCATCCATATCCTATCTTACATATTCCTCTTACACTCTATACTTAGGGGGAAGTCTCATCCATCTTATCATTCATGGTCATTATCCTTTCTACACTCATTCCTTACATTTCCACTTTTGATCTTGATAAGGTTAAGAATCTTCTTGAACATCATATATGCTTATCCTATATGCTTCATCCATATCTTTCGTACCATATTTTTTATCTCATCCATATTCCATCATTCTTACTAGATACATCCTTTCTTTTCATCCTTGGTTTTGATGAGGAATGGGGGGCAAAGCACTTGGTCCTTGTGTATATATCTTGTCTAGTTGATCTTGACCATCCCATTCATTATCGTTATCTTTGCATTATTCCATTCCATATCTCCTAGCTTATCAAAATCCATGTCATCATGTCCCTTTGCAACCTTGAATCTTATCATACAAATCATATTTGAGCCTAGCTGTAAAACATTATCCAATCCTCATATCTTTTGTCAATCAATCATCAACAATCATCAATCTTTTTGTACTTAAAGGATATTGGTAATCCTAAGTAATTATCATCATCATGCCTTATAGAATCAATCATTCTTGGCATATTAATCAATCAACTATTGTCATCTTTCAACAAGGATATGTTGCTTGTGTGACATGTTTTGCAGTGACTTTCATTTTGATCTATCATTTATCCATGGTTGCATTACCTCTATTGTGGTTCATCTTGTTCCTTTAATCAGTCATACCATCTCATTCCAAATCAAATATCAAAATCCAAAAAAAACATCAGAAAATCCATCAAAAAAAAATACAAAATACAAAAGAAAAAGAAAGAGGACACAAACAAGTGATGAAAACCTGGCAAACAGGCACTACTTGTGATTTTCACCAGCTCTTCTATCTATTAGGTACAGTTTTGTTATGATTGTTTCCTTTCATATCATTTCCATCTATCATTTGAGATAATCATTATCACTATTCATGTCATGGCAAGGATATCATGTTTTACCCTGGCTTGGGGGCAACATCCTAGTGTTATCTGGTACAAATGGACTTTCAGCTTAAATGGAAAGGTAGTCAAACATGACAACATCAAGTGACGATACTTGAAAAATCCAAAACATCAAAAAATTCATCAAAATCCAAAACATCAGAAAATCCATCAAAATATAAAAACATCAGAAAATCCAAAATCCAAAAACATTAGAAAATCAAAAACCAAAAAAAATAAAAAAATCAGAAAATCCATGCAAAAACATTCAAAAATTGCAAAATGCAATAGTAGAGTCTGTGTCAGTCAAACTACATGGTCTCTGCATGTATAACGTAGGCAAGACTAATCTTTGATCAGTCCCCGAGGCCCCTAGGATAGGTCTTTAGGTTACATCATTTGGTCAAACATCTGAGAAAATCATGCATACATCAGCACACACATTTCAACATCGATGATCTAATCTGAATAATGATTTGAAAATACATTAAGTAGAATTTGAATTGTTGTACTTTTCTTTTTATCATTTGCTTATCATTTCTTTGGAGCTACTCGACGATGTATTAAACTAGAGAAGCAAGGAGGGAGAATGATACTTTTCTTTGTTTGTTGTTTGTGAGTTAGTCATTATTATTTTATGAATTGTTGCGGGAAGTGCTCTACCAAGTATCATGGATGACATTCTGATTCACTTAAGAAAATGATTAATTCTTGTCTGTTTACACAAGAAATGCTCAGGTCATCATTGGTCTATCTCATACCTTGATGCTTGTGTTCGCTTGCAATATCAAATATCATGAAAGAAATACTCAGGTCATCATTGGTCTATCTCGTATCATTGATGCTTGTATTCGCTTTCAACATTTTTAAAAGCTCAGTGATGATACAAAGCAAAATCAAAAGATTGTTAAAATGACACTTAGAATTGCATGGTTAAAATAGATTGCATCCATATTAGTCTTGCATATGCATTTATAGATTGTTTCAAAAGCTACCAAATTTCAATCTCAAAAGCTACATGTATGCCCTCTCCTCATCATATCACTATCTCTTCAATAATTCTTAGGATATCATCTCTTTCTGAATCATTTTCTTTCATTTCAGTCATCTCAAATTCCATCCAATCTTAATCTATTAATTCTAGCACAAATCATTTAATTGCATCCTTGGTTTTGTTCCCAACCTTGTTACAGGCCTTTATCCAATCATTATCATCATCATCGGGATGTATCCTTCCCTATCATTTTGTGTTGTTTTGGGATGTATCCTTCCCTCATCAACAACACTAGTATCACCATCATCAATCAATCTTGGCTTGCAACTTGACCGGGGCAACATCACATTTATCCTTGAATCCATTTGTGCTTACTTACTTTTCATCTTCTCCTTTCATTATCTCTTCCTCATCCCATCCCCTATTCTATTCATCATTTTGCATCATCAAGTCCTAGTACATTAATCGATTTTATACTGGGGCATATCAATCAATCAATGAAGTCAAATCACAAATCAACAATCTTATCAAATCAATCAACATCCATCAATAAGTCTATCAATCAATCAAATCTAATTAGCTTTGTTCAAATCTTGTGATCATCAATCTATCATTCAAATTCGCCTATCATGAGGTTAATCAATTATCAATCAATCATTGATCCTCTCCTATCATGAGGTCAATCATCAATCAATCATTGAATCTCACCTATCATGAGATCAATAATCTTCTAAGCTATCAGGATCATCAATCATCATCATAATCAACTGGAGGAATCAATATTTATTTATCGGGAGATAAATCGTTTCTCTATCATCAAATCATCATCATAATCAATCATGAAATTCAAAATTCATCAATTTATCTCCTGTGGGGGCATATATCGCTATCATTTCAAAATTCAACATCTGGGACAAATCAGGGGCATATTTTAAACTTCTCGTCAATACTGGCAGCTGAGGCAAAATCATTCTTTGAAGCAATGTGTAAACCCATCACTTCAAAGAGGGGCAAAATGTAGACACCTAAAAATGGTCTGGAGAATCTAATTAATTAAATACGACTTATTTGATTAATTAATCTTAAATTCATCTACTTAGTAAATAAATAGAAATATTTATTTATATTAAGTTCATTATTAATTCTTCTATTTCTCTCTTAATTAAATAAACAAAATTAAAAACTTTATTTTATTTAATTATTATCATTTTTATCATATTATTTCTCTATTAATTAAATAAACGAAATTAAAAACTTTGTTTTATTTAATTATTATTATTATTACTTCTTTTATACTTCTATCTTAAATTAAATACACAACTTAAATAAATTGTGTTATTTAAATACCTCATCACATTTCTTCTTAATTAAATAAAGATATCTAAAATATTTTATTTAATTATCATTTTCCTTTTGTTTTAATTTAATAAACAAACCCTATAGTTTGATTTATTAAATTATTCAATCCTCTTTTTGCTAGATTTAAATAAATTAAAAAATATTTAAATTTATGCATAAATTTTATACCACTATTCACTCACCAATAAAATTAAATTTTCAAAATTTAATTAATAGCACTGTCATTCACGGGAAGAGCTTCGGGGACAAACCTACAGGAAGTTCTCTCAACCACCTTCCACCCACCTTCCCTCTTATCTTGCCTGGTGTTTTCATGGGGAGAAACCATCCTCCATGATCAACTCCATCTTCTCATCCCATGCCCTTCAATTCTCCAGATTGAATCATAGCCCCTTATCCCATATCCCTATGCAATTGTGCTGCCATGAAAGCTATAAATACAGCTCTTGGGCTACAGGAAATGGATCCCCAACTTATGCAATCTTACTCTGCAGGTTTCCAAAGCATCCAGCATTCATCCAGCATCTCCAGCATTCAGTATTCAATCAAACATCCATCCAGCATCTCAATTATGGCAGTTTACAATAGTTTCCTTCTTAGAAGCTTTGTTGTAGAATCATTCTAGTTGCATAGTTAATCATATAGGAATAGAATAGCTTAATTCTCATTCTCTAAGTGTCATTTCAATAGTCTAATTAGCTTCTAAATCTGAGAGCAAAGTAGATTAGAGAGATCTTTAGAGTTAGAGAGCAATAGGATAGATTTCTGAAGATTTTTAGTTTAAATTAGTTTAAATTCTTTAAATCTTAGATGCAATGTCCTATTTAGAATTGTAGAAGCATGTTTAGTTTGTTTTCCCCATTCTACCACTTACATAATCAATTTTCATATTTTTTATATTGTGAGCTAATCCTCACCATCATTTTTCCCTTACTGAATTTTCCATGTAAATATGGTGTTATTGTGTATGTGTGATGATTTTTTAGTTTCTACCTTTGCACTTAATGCTTAATCATTTTAGTAGAGTAAAGGATTTTTGATTGATCTAATTTTTGGTAATAGTTTGTAAAGGTTAAAATTTGTGAAAATTGATTCACCCCCCTCTTAGTTGTCTTTTTCAACAAAGTGGTCTCATCAAAAGTAGAGGTATAAATAGCATAAATTTTTGAAGTAGATGAGGAAGTTATAGTGTTGAGATTATACTCTCCAATAAAGTAAGTTGTAAAATTTTACGAGCCCCAATCATCGCTAAAGAGTACAATTGTAGGTTCTTTACAATCAGTGATATCATTATAATTGGAAGGAAATGGTTTCACTTTTGAATATGGAATCAAACTACTAAAAGAGTTAGAAATAAGAGGTTTATGTCCAAATTTTTCTTGTAATAAACCTTTTGTATTTGGATCCACTTCAACTATATAGAGTTTGTTGTTATACAAAAAATATATTATATAGTGAAGAGTAGATGAGATTTCCCTCATGGCATGAATCCATAATTTAACAAAAATATTTTATGAAAGAGGATCAAGAATGATATGGATAAGGGTAGGAAATTTCATAGGTTCTATCTCAAGTGAAAGTGTTATTGTACAAGTAATGATTATCTACCAATATTATCAAATCCACAAATAGAAAGAGTATCAAGTTTGATTGATAGGCGTATCTACACTAATCTTATGTAATAGGTCAATGCTACAAATATTAAGACCTGATTCATTATCAACTAGAGTGTGCTTTGTTCCTGTGTGTGAGTGAATTTGACCTACTAAAATGCAAAAACTAACTAATGCAAAGACCAAAAATACAAGAAAAACACTCAAGATTGGCCTAAGGTGAACTCAAACAAAATAAAAGAAAATGTGGAACCTTTTACCTTGGTTGAGTTGATTTCTTTGGTTGGCCCTTTGATTGTTTGAATGTGCGCTCCTTTGATGGAAAAATAGCATAAGACATACCTCTAAATGATGGTGAATTGATGGGGAATGTAATGGGGATTGTGGGTATTGCAACGGATGCAAGGTGTGAGTGAAAAAGGTGTTGCAACAATGGTGGATGAATGTTTGGTTGAGTGCTTGGTTGCTTGAATTCCAAAGTTGATTGCAATAGTGATTAGATGAAAATGAGGGAAAATTCCACCATTTTTAGGGGAAGTGCCTCTAAACAATGGATGGTTAGGATAAAGCCATGATGGATAAGATCAAGGGCCAAGGTAAGTTGAAAAATAACAAGCACTCACATCTTGACATGTGGTGGGTGAGATGGAAAGGAGAGGTGAGGTGGAGGTACTACATAGCACCTTGGGATTTGGACAAGATATCCTCATAAAGGAGGTCCTTGTCCACATGTGGGTGAGAGGACATTTGAGGAATTAAAAATTCCTCAAATATCCACATGGGGTTGGGAGAAAGAATTGAAAATTCTTTAAAATGCCTAGGGGGATTAAATGTGAATTAAAAATTCACATAGGGAAAGGGTTTCCTTCTCCAAAAGGAGAAAGCATTTAATGAAGTTGACTTTGGACATATGCCATAAATGGAATGGGGATTAGGTTGACCTAATCAAGTGATTAAGGTTGTGCAAACATGGGATTAGGTAGGTTAATGATGAATTAGGGACAAGTGGGGGATTATGGAGGATGTGATCCTAATTATGATTATGGGTGTGCACATCGTAATCATAGATTAATTAAATTAATTTGGATTAGAGAGAATTATGAAGGATGTGACAAGGAGAGAGAAAGAATGAATTTAAAAATTGATTTAAATTCATAAAGACCAAATGACTAAATTAAATAAATTAGAGTATTCATTTAATTTAGAGAGGAAAGTGGATAAGGTATTTAATTGATTTATTAAATATCTTAGGGACATTAGACTACAGGGAAATATTAATTAAATAGTAAACTATTTAATTAATGCAGGTGAAGGATGGGGGATAGAGGAATAAAAGGAAAGAATTTGACCATATGGGGGTGGCCAAATTTAGATGTCTACATTTTTTCCCTCTTCAAAATACTATTAGAATAATAGTGTTTCGAAGAAAAATAAAATATAGACAACTCGATAGAAGAAAGGATTGCTAGATGATGCCCTAGTGTCACAAGGAAAATTGAGTGCATAAAAAGTTGTGTAGGCTATCTAATCATAAAAAATGAAGGAGAATGCCCTGGTGTCACAATGAAGTGGATAGGATGGAATAATAGAGTAAAATGATAGGGTATGCCCCCTCAAGAGGGCAGATGGGGAAGAAAAAGGGGCCTTGGGTGACATCTCAATATAGAAAAAAAAAAGTGTACCATGTGATAGATCACAAAAAACCATGAAGAATGTCTTTTGAATAGAGGGAAATAGATAAACGAGGTGCAAATGGAAGCCCACAAAAGAAAGGGGGTGAAGGAATCAATAAAAGGTTAAATAAAGGGAAAAAAATACCCAAAATTTGAAAGGTAAAAGTTCAAAATTATAAATAGTAAATTTGAAAAATTACTATTTACCTTTTGCACGCTTGGCAGTTGACTAGATGAGAGAGAGAGAGAAAGAGTGATGAGGATGGTTCATGGGTTGAGCGAGGATGAGGGATTCATGGATGATGAGCTCATCCACCAAGGCGAGGAGGTGCACCAATATTACTACTACCGAGAAACACTACACCAAATAGGATTCTAATCCCACTTAGTGATTTGAATTTGAAGTTTAAAATATAATTTAATTTGGGGATCAAGTAGATCTAAGGCACGAGTTCACCACGAATGGGTGCATTCACCCGTCCATAAGGAAAATTTGCATGTCCCAGAGGGTTGGAAAAGGAAGGGATGAGGGCATGCTACACAAGGTTAGATGTGTTGGGTGAGGGGAAATTTTGAAATATCCTCTGCAAAGAAAGGGGCAGACATGCATAACATAGAGGTGAAATCACCAGAGATGGGCACTTGTAAAATTTCCTCTTCGAGTAGAAGGGTAGGGTAATGCAATGCAAGGGAAAATGTGTTGGGGATAGTCAAATGTGAATTCACCAAAACTAGAAAAGGGGTGAGAGTGATTTCTCCTAAAAATCAAAACAGGCGGATATGAATCAACCCATTGGAGGAAAAGGACGAGGGTGAATTCACCACTCCAAAAGAAAAGAGATAGGGGCGGAAATGAAATTGCCCCTTAGGGAGAAAGGGAAAAGGCGACTTCGCCTCTAAGGGTAAAATAGGAAGATTCACCTAAGAGATAGGTGAATTTTCTGAAGAGAAACAAAAGGGTGAGTGTGCTAGTGGGACAAGCGAATGTGCTAGGAAAGGGAGAAGGGAAAATTTTCCCTATATAGAGGAAAATTTTCCAAACCTAGGGTAGGGTTGAAAATGATAGAAAAGAAATGAAATAGGATGAAAACTAACAAATTTTTTTGTATGGATGCAGAACTTTTAGTCACTGAGGACACAGAAGAGGCACTCGACTATGTTGGAATTAAAACGAGGGGTGATGACTACCCATGACCATAGATCACTTAGCACATGTAAGATTGTTGCATATGTTGGGGTATCCCAACATTGATGGAGAGATGGAGCTCAAAGATATTGAATTTCCATCTCCTGACAGGGGAGATGATAGTGACACTAGAGGAGGTTTGGAGGATTCTAAGGTTGCCCATCCAAGGGAACTTAGTCAGTTGGGCCTGCACCCAACCATAGGAGGATAATTTGTAGGTAGTGTTTGGACTAGTGGAGCTACCAATCCAGGGAGAGAGCTAGATCTAGATGTGTGTCTAGGGTTACATGTACCAGCCATGTCGTTATACCTTTGTGGATTGATCAACAAGATCCTATTTCTAGAAAAGAGTGGACGTTTTTGCACTCTCAAGATTATTGAGGTTATTAGACAAATTATTGAGAGGAGAGAGGGTGAGTTTTCATGGGGAGCATGGGTACTAGCATAGTTGTATAGGGATATGCACATCGTCTACTATAGACAAACGTTGAGTGTCACCCATGTGACACTATTGCAAGTGTGGGAGTGGGAGCACATCAGTGTGTCCAGGCTAGACATTTTGACTGCTGGTGTCAAAGATGAGACACTCCCAATAGAAAACTAGTGGGGGATGAAGTATAGTTTCCGATTGCACTACCAACTAGTAGGGGACTTGGAGGGATGGTGGTGGAGACTAGAGGGTATCACATGGAAACCGTACCTAGCATGATGCTTTGATGGCTAGAGGGATGATGACATGAGGTATAGGGGATATTTATTTTCATTCTACTACTTGATTGGATGGGATCCATTCATTGTGGAGTTCCATAGACTAGACAGGGTTACACAGTAGTTTGGTATTCAACAGTACATCCCTGTAGGACAATAGAGATTTCAGAGGATTACCAGGGAGCCAATAGCACTGTGGGGTGGGCTGATTATAGTTGATTATGCATGGGTGATGTAGGATTAGGTCCCATTGACTCATTACCCTTGGAGAGGAGGGCCACAAGATGTAGGGACGATAGTGCACTATTTGGAATAGTGGGCATAGGGGAGGCCAAAACATATTACCAATGTACAACTTTTTGTGGGAGCCATGGGATATGGTTTGGATGATGAGAGGAGGTTGGTTGCACAACAGAGGAGGAGAGGAGGCTAACAAAGGAGAGGGGTTGATGGAGATGCAGAGATGGAGGAAGCTAGAGGAGAGGGGCATGTGAGGGAGGTGAACACTCTAGATATACACCCCTTAGTGATAGTAACATACGTACTGCTACCACCTAAGGATCCTATGGTACTACTCACATGGGCCATGGCCTGAGTGAGGATTACAAAGAATAGACTCAGGGAGTCTAAGGAGGATAGAGATAGATTGTAAGCAAATATGGATAGGCTATAGAGGGAGGGAGATAAGGACTATGCAGCCTTGGTAGAGGAGGCATCACAAAATGTATAGGAGGCCCACATAGAGAGGGATGATCTTAGGAGATAGATACTAGAGATGCAACATGGACTAGAGGAGATGAGGAGGGGGAGAGATGATTTGAGGAGGGAGTGAGATGAGCTCTACGATAGGGTAGAGTGTGTGGAGGTGATAGTGGGAGATGTAGGGGCGATGCTGGAGAGAGTAGAGGCAGTAGAGTCACAGGTGTAGGACCTATAGGTGAGAGGGATGTGGCAGTACAACAAATGTCCTAACTATAGGCATAGGTGGATCAGATGTAGATGGCTTAGGAGGCATGGGATAGTGAGAGGAGATACATCATAGGACTAAGGGACATGCATAAGATTGAGAGATACCTAGTGAGGGTTTAGGAAGTAGAGGCAACAAACACTAGGATAGAGGTGAAATACTATATGTTTGCTTATCATCAGGAAATCCTAGATCTCACACAGAGAGTATCTCCCTATGTAAGACATGTACCTCAGATGCTAGCACCATCCCACTCAGGGGCCACTCACACATGGAGATACAAATTTTGTGAGAATCCTCCTAGAGGTAGAGGTTTAGGGGAAGACTCCCCTTAAAGATCGGATGAGGGTAGCTCAAGGTAGAGAGGACAGAGGAGATAGGATCCTAGTTTTTGATAGGTGCAGAGTGGATGAGCAGCATATAGAAACAAAGACTACAGACTTCTTAGTACATATTAGATATTATTTCATTCATTGATTAGTTCATTATTTATTCTTTATTCATTTAGGAGATGTAGTCTCTATATTTGATCAGAGCTCTATACTTGTATGTTATTTAATGGGTTTTGATAGACATGATGGATATTTTTTTATTCTTTTATGATGAACTTATTATGGAATTTTATGGTCTTATTATGGGCTATGATGGACATGATCTTTTACTATTTATATGATATGTGATAGACATTATCGACACTATGTGGTTATTATATGATGGATGTTTATTTATGTTCATGTATATGATGGTTATGATGATGATTATGATATATGCATGTGTCTATGATGAGTTATGTGTATGTCCATGTGGATGATATGGGTTAAACTCATTATTCCTAACACTTCATGATGCAAGATGTGATGAATGATTCATGATTTTATGATGCATGGCTATGATATTAATGAGTTGTGATGCAAGTGGTGATGTATGCATGTACATTGTACAATAAATTTTCTTTTAATTTTATGATGCATTCCATGGATGTGTTATTATGATGTGATTATGTTAGGAAAATGTAATGGGATGCAATGAATGAAAAATGGGGTGTATGCTTATGTAATAATGTTATGGATGGATATGATGGATGTGTAATTAAATGCAATGTAATATAATGTATATGATATGATGAATGTAATGAAATGCAATACATGTAGTGAGATGGACTAAGATGTTTAGAATAATAACTCTAAACAACCTAGAAATGGTGATGCAATGAACTTAAGATGCTTAGAATAACCAATTGAGATTAATCTAAACAACTTAAAATGAACATGATAATGATGAATGAAAACAAGAGGAAATGATATGCAATGAACTTAAGATGCTTAGAATAACCAATATAGATTAATCTAAATAACTTAAAATGAACATGATAACGATAAATGCAAAATGGGATGAAATGAACTCAAGATGTTGAGAATAACAAATCTATATCAGTCTCAACAACTTAAGATGGACATGATTATTGGGATCAAATTGTACTTTATATGTTTAGTATGACATTGATCAAGATTAATTAATGATTGGATTCACTTGTTTCTATGATTCCCATGCTTTTCCTTATAGTTATGTATCAATATCATTTGCTTTGCTCATTTTGTACGTCATAGACTAGGGATTTGATAGTGGAGATGACCTTGATACTATTGGCATAATGATAAATGCAATCCTAAGTGAATGATGGGTGTGGAAATGTATCGCATATCAAGATGAGAAATGAGGGGTGTGATACTACACCTGTTAGAACCATAGGAATCCTAAGAAGAAGAGAAGATGAAAGATGAGTGTTTGCACAACCAAAACCACTAACCGTAGGCTAAGAAAAGAATGGATGGAGGGAACTGCAATGCAACAGGATGAGAAGTGAAATGCAATCCCAATGCTATTTTCCATTTTGAGAGCACTAATTTTTGCTATATCATAAGACACAATACACCAAGGTATGAGGAACCAAGGAAAATTAGTGTCTAATCCATAAAACAAACACAATAGACAAGAAAGCTATCCCAACACCCCAAAGCCACAAGGGATTTGGTCAAGATAGGTGTTGGGATACCCACAAGCACAAAAAGATTCCCGAACATAACACAAGACCACAAGGATCTTGGTGGGTACTATGTGGGACAACCAAGAAGATAGAAATAGACAAAAGATTGAGATATGCCACTATGTTTACCAATCAAAGCGCACCATAATATAATGGATTGTGGTGACCCTGAAAACGTATAATAGGAAGCTCAAATGATAAAAAAATTCCAAAAGCATCAAAATATCACAATAAATATAAAATTTCCTTTTCCATAGGATCAAAAGGGGAGATGGGATTGATGCAGTATGATTAGGAAGGATACATCCTATTAAGACCAAAGATGGAGGAGAGACTAGATGATCGACATGACACAGGATATTCAAAACTGATTGGACCTCTTGATACTAATAGATTTTATTTGTTAAGAACCAGCCAGGTAGGTACATACTTGATGACACAACATGACAACAAGAGACACCCTAGAGACCTAGGGGCTCAAGGGATGATGAAAGATTAGCCTTGCCTACGTGAAAGCATAAAGCCCTCGTAGTTTGATAAAAAACTGAAGGTTGACCATGGATAAAAGCAACAAGAGGACAATGGAGACCTCAATGCAAGACAAATACAAGATAGAAAAATGCCGCAGGGGCTGATCAAATGATTGACCTTTCCTACATGAAAGCACAGGGGCAACATAGTTCAACAAAAGGACAAAAGAAAAGATGAGACCTACCAATGACCGACATGATGAGAGAACCTAGATGAGGACACAAGATCAAAAAATGACACTAACACATGGATGATGGAAGCTTAGATTTAGGATAAAGCTTAGATGGTGAATATCCAATGTGAATCATCCAATGCTCAACCAAAATATACCAGGCAACAAATAAGTGAATGCGGATGAAAGGACTAGATAGATAGGATACGTGGATAGGATGGAAGCATGAAGTAACTAGGATGCAAGGTAGATAATGATTAATCCCTCTACAAATGGAACTTGTTTCTAGGTTTTCACCAAAAATAATTATCCAAGGTGCACCAAGGGTGGTTTTCACCATAGGATGGATTATTTCTCTTTACTATTTTTTGATTTTTTTTTACTTTTTTGATTTTTTTGTATTTTTGATGATTTTTTACTTTTTTGGTAATTTTTAGGATAGGATAACCTAGCTGACTTAGGTATAAAACCTCTTCAAGTGCTTGATGTTGATAGGCTCCTCTAAGGGTTCTCCTTTAGGTGTAGCAAGTCTATAAGCCCCATAACCATATTTAGCTATGACAACATAAGGACCCAACCAATTGGCCTCAAACGTTCCTTTCTTGTATTGATCTTTCTCTGTATGCTGATTTTACTTGAGGACTAGATCACCAACATTAAACTATCAAGGACATACATTCTTGTTGTAGCTCCTTCTAAGATGATGTTGGTATGCTTGCAAATGATTGTAGGCCCTAATATGCTTTTCATCTAGAAGTTCAAGTTGACTTAAGTGTGCAACTCAGGTGTCTTCATCACTAATGAGGTTCTTCAGAGATATTTGGAGTGATGGGATCTCAACTTTGATTGGAAATATTTCATTGGATCCATATATGAGAGAGTATAGAGTGGCACCAGTGGGAGTATGGATGAATGTGCAGTAGGCCCAAAGGGCAGGATGGAGATGGAGGTGCCAATCTTAAGCAGTGTTATTAACCACCTTTTTAAGGATCTTGATGGGACTCTTGTTGTTTTCCTCCACTTGACCATTACCTTGTGGGTAATAGGGCATGGCCCAATGATATTGGATATGGTATGTCTCACAAAGATGTTTCATAAATTGATTTTTGAAGGGCTTTCCATTTTCAGTGATGATGGTGGAAGGGATTCCATATCTGCAGAGAATATGGAAAAGGATGAATTTGGAGATCTAAATACCCATGATTGAGAGAGTGGAATTGCTTCCACCCATTTGATAAAGTATTTAGTGGTTGTGATGATGAAAGTGTGGTCGTTGGAGGATGGAGCGTAAATCTTGTCGATCAAGTCAAAACCCCATTAAGAAAATAATTGAAGCATCCTCAAAGCATTATCAAGGGAAAGAATCAAAGCATGCTCATTAGATTTATTACTTACCAAATTTACCTCTTTATTTCCTTCCTTTTTGTTTCCTTTATTTTTTTGAGACCAATAATCTTTCTTTAAATGACCTAGCTTACCACCGTACTAGCAATCCCTCTTGTCTCTAGATTGGGACCTTTTTTCCTTTGATTTTTTTCATGACTTCCCATGACTTCCAAAATTGTTTCCTCTCTCCTTTGTTCTGCCCTTGCTTTTTGCATTCAAAACACTATTTGATGTGGATGTTCCACTTGAGCTTTTCCTATGAAGTTCCTCGCTCAAAATAACACCAACAACATCTTCAAATTTTAATTTATTCAAACCAGAAATAGAATTACTAACAACCATGACCAAGCTATTCCATCTTTCAGGAAAAAAACATAGAATCAAAAGATCCCTAACTTCTTCATCAAAGTTTACATTTACAGAAGTTAATTGACTGGTAACTGTATTAAACTCATTTAAATGATCAACAATTGAACCACCTTCTACCATTTTCATGTTAAATAAATGCTACATAAGAAATACCCTATTCGAAGTAGAAGGATTTTCATATAACTTCACTAGGGTTTCCATGAAACTTGAGTTGTCTTTTCTATTGTAATATTGAATGCCACTGATTGTTCCAAGCATAAATGAATGGCTCCCATTGCCTTTCTGTCTAGAAGATTCCATTCCTCATCACTCATTATTGTCAGTTTCTTGGTTGTTCCTTCCAACAACCTCCATAAATCCTTCTGATAGAGATAATCCGCCATCTACATCTTCCATAACTGATAGTTCTGCCCATTGAATTTATCTACCTTCAATTTACCCTCGTCTGCCATTGCTCCCACTTAACTATGAGACTCCCACTCAACTGTGAGACTTTCCTGTAGATGATAAATGAACACAACTCACTCTAATACCACTTGTTAGGAATTATATGCATAAAATATTAATTAAATTTAAATAAAGATTAAACAGAGGAATGAAAAACACATAAATAATAATAGTGAGAGACAATATTTAACGTGGTTCACCCAAACTTAGGCTACATCCACCAATAGAGAGTCTAATATTATTATCTAGTAAATCAAACTGATTACAACCAGTAATCCTTGCAACTCAATTATGTTGCAAATGCTATAATACAACGTCAAAAGAAACCCAAACCCTTAGCCTTTTATCAAGACTTATGTTGGTTACAAAATAGGGTTTTTTTATATCATCCAATAGAAAAATAATGCCCGATGCCTTTATAAAATAATAAAAAATTGTGAGAGGTTTCAGGGGTGCTGCCCCTTGACCCTACCCTATATCACGATAGGGGGCGTGCCAAGGGAACTACCCCTAGACCCCTCAAGGGGCACTGCCCCTTGACCTTGTCTTGGGGGCACTGCCCCCAAACCCCCACAAGGGGCACTGCCCCTTGACCCCATCAAATACTTTTGGGGGAAACTACACTAATAAAATTGGGGAAAATTTAACCTCTAAGTCTGATTAGGCTCCATATACCAACAATCTCCCACTTGGATACTGATCAGACTCCACCCCATATCATCTCCCACCTGGAGACTGATCATAACACCACTGTTGTTTTGATTTTATTGTTTTCAGTCTTGAAGACCAACTAAAGCTGAAGAGGAGCTCATCTTCTCCCTTGGAACTACCTTTGTAAACATATCTGCTAGATTGTCATCTATATGTATCTTTTCTAGCCTGAACTATCCATCATCCAATACTGACTAAATGAAGTGATACCTCAACTGTATGTGTTTGGTCTTTGAATGCAAGGAAATTTTTTTTGAAAAATGTATGGAACTCTGGCTATTTGTAAACAAATAACTATTCGCTATTGTTTTCCCAATTCTTCCATGAAATATTGCAGCCATATCATCTCATTGCTTTCCTCTATTGTAGCTACATACTCTACCTCTGTGGTGGATAAAGCAACCACCTTTTACAACCATGAGATCCAACTTACTACTATCCCACCTATAGTAAAGAAATAACCTATAGTACTCCACCTGGTATCAATATCCCCTACAAATCTAAGTCTACATAACCTACTAAATCAGTATTAGAGCCCCCAAAATATAAACATTTATTCGATGTACCTCTCAAATACCCGAGAATCTATTTTATCACATTCCAATGTTCAACTCTAGGGTGACTCATATACCTACTAAAAACTCCTACAACATGTGCAATATACTGTCTCATGCATACCATGTTGTACATTAAACTACTTATAGCTAAATCATATGGTACCTTGGAAATTTTGTCTTCCTCCTATTGTGTCTTTGGACACATCTCCTTAGTCAATTTCAAATGATTAGGCAAAGGTGTGCTGATAGCTTTTGCATTCTACATGTGGAATCTCTGCAACACCTTTTCAACATAACCAACCTAAGATAGAGTCAATTTTTTGTTCTTCCTATCTCTGTAAATTCTCATACCAAGGATTTGTTTTGCTACCCCCAAATCATTCATAGCAAATGATTTTGTTAACTGTTGTTTTAACTCACTTAAGTGATTCATGTTAGATCCCACTACAAGCATGCCATCAACATATAAACATAAAATAATGTAGTTTTCATTATCCAAACTCTTAAAATAAATACAATGGTTAGAATTACACCTTCTATAGCCTTGCCCAGCCATAAAACTATCAAATTTCAAGTACCATTTTTGAGGTGCTTATTTCAAGCCATATAAACTCTTCAATTTGCACACCAATTTCTCCTTACCTTTAACCTCAAACTCTTGGGGTTGTTCCATATATTTATCCTCCTCCAAATCAACATGGAGAAAGGCGGTTTTCACATCTAGCTATTCCAAATGCAAATCTTCAACAACCACAACACTTAAAATAGTACGAATAGAAGTCATCTTAACAACTAGAGAAAAAAGTTCATCAAAATCAATTCCTTTTTTCTATGAAAATACTTTGACAACTAACCTGGCTTTAAATATGTTCTTACCTCCATCTTCCTCTTTCAACCTATAAACCCATTTGTTTGGTAAAGCCTTTTAACCTGCAGGGAACTTGCATAATTCCCAAGTTTTATTTTTTAGCAAGGAGTACATTTCTTCTTCCATTGCATGCTCCCACTGAACCTTTGTATCAACTTGCATAGCTTTATCATACCCTTTAGGTTCACCAGAATCTATTAACAAAATAGAATACAAAGAGGGAGGCAACCTTTCTGTAGGTCTACTTATCCTTGAAGATCATCTAACATTCACTAAAGTTTGTGATATTTGTTGTTGTTGTTGTTTCGGAGCATGAGGAACCATAGGAACATCACTATTTTGTGTATCATCCATCACTACATAATCATTTTCTTTCTTCTCATGCTGCTACAACTAATCTTTGTACAACACTTTCTCATTGAATATGACATCCCTGCTTCTCACAATTTTTTTATTTTCAAAATCCCAAAGCTTATAACCAAATTCATGAATTCCATATCCAACAAATATACATTTCTTTGATTTTACCTCTAGCTTGGTTCTATTTTCATAATCTACATGTGCAAATGCTTCACAACCGAAGGTCTTGAGAAAAGAATAACTCACCTTCTTACCTATCCATACTTCCTATAGAATACCACAATCAAAGGGAATTGAAGGACCTCTATTAATTAAATAAACAATAGTGTTTACAGCCTCTACCCACATGTTTAAAGGCATCCCAACATGCAATATCACAATTTTTGCATGCTCCATTATTGTTTTGTTCTTGCGCTCAACCACTCCATTTTCCTGTGGAGTCCTTGGAACTATTTTCTGCCTACGAATACTATTAGAGGAACAATAGTATTCAAACTCTTTTTTGCAATACTCACCACCATTATCAAATCTGAGACATTTTAACTTTTTACCTGTCTCATTCTCAATGAAGCTTATTCATTTCTTAAAAGTTTCAAATACATCAGATTTCTACCTAAGGAAATAAATCCATACCTTCCTTGTTGCACCATCAATAAAAGTGACATAGTACCAAGAGCCACCAAGAGAAGATACTTGAACTAGTCCCCATACATTTGTATGCACAAGCTCCAATTTCTCATCTTTCTTTTGCTTCCCATCCTTGAGAAAACTAAATCTCTTTTGTTTCCCATACACAAAACTTTCATAGAAATCCATATTAACACATTTCAAACCTAGTAAAACATTTTTTGAATGAAGTACTTTCATACCTTTTGCACTCATATGCCCAAGTCTATTATGCCACAATGTTGATTCAAAATCCATAGCAACTATTTCTTTTTCTACCTACTAAACTGCAACAACTATTCCTAAACATTGATTTTTATCTGCAATAGGTAAAGTAGAAGGAATAGTATAACCTATACAAAGATATAAGGTGCCTACTTTCACACCTTTCGCTACCACTAAGGCACCTTTTGTAACCTTCAAATTTTTATCACTAAATGTAACAACATAACCCTCATCATCTAGTTTCCCTACTAAGATTAAATTTCTTTTCAACTTTGGAACATGCCTTACCTCATATAGTAGCCAATGATTCCCATTCTACAACTTAATCTTGATTCTTCCCTTTCCAACAATCTAACAATTTTTTTTATCTCCCAAATAAATGAGCCCAAAATCCCCTTGGACATAATCATGAAAATAACTTCTATGGGGCGTAGCATGAAATGAAGCCCCTGAATCTAACACTCAAGAATCATCAACATTATCAAGGGAAAGAATCAAAGCATCCTCATCAAATTTATTAATTACCACATTTTCCTCTTTATTGCCTTCTTTTTTGTCTCCTTTATTTTTCTAAAACCAACAATCTTTCTTTAAATGACTTGGCTTACCACAGTACCAAAAATCCCTCTTGTCTCTAGACTAGGACCTTTGTCCTTTTATTTTCCTCGTGACTTTCCATGACTTCCAGAATTGTTTCCTCTCTCCTTTGTTCTACCCCTGCTTTCTATATTCAAAACACTATTTGATGTGGATGTTCTACTTGAGCTTTTCCTATGAATTTCCTTGCTCAAACTAACACCAAGAACATTATCAAATTTCAATGTATTCGAACCAAAAACATAATTACTAACAACCATGACCAAGCTATTCCATCTTTTAGAAAAAGAACATAGAATCAAAAGAGCCCTAACTTCTTCATTAAAGTTTACATTACAAAAGTTAATTGACTGGTAACCATATTAAACTCATTTAAATGATCAACAACTGACCCACCTTCTACCATTTTCATGTTAAATAAACACTTCATAAGAAATACCTTATTCGAAGCAGAAGGTTTTTCATATAACTTTTTCAGGGATTCCATCAACTCTTGAGTTGTCTTTGTTGTTGTAATATTGAATGCCACTGATTATGCTAGGAATAAATGAATGGCTTCCAGTTCCTTTTTGTCTAGAAGATTCCATTCCTCATCACTCATTGTTGCTGATTTCTTGGTTGTTCCTTCCAATGGCCTCCATAAATCCTTCTAATAGAGATAATCCTCCATCTGCATCTTCCATAACTAGTAGTTCTACCCATTAAATTTATCTACCTTCAATTCACCCTTGTCTACCTTTGCTCCCACTTAACCGTGAGACTCCCACTCAACTGTGTGACTTTCCTATAGACGACAATTGAACACAACCCACTCTGATACCACTTGTTAGGAATATTATGCAAAAAAAATCAATTAAATAAAAGTAAAGATTAAATAGAGGAATGAAAAACACACAAATAATAACAACGAGAGACAATATTTAACATGGTTCACCCAAACTCGAGCTACATCCACCAATAGAGAGTCCAATATTATTATCTAGTAAATCAAATTGATTACTAGTAATCCTTGCAACTCAATACCATTGCAAATGCTACAATACAATTTCAACAAAAACCCAAACCCTTAGCCTTTTATCAAGACTTATGTTAGTTACAAAATATGTTTTTTAATGTTGGCCAATAGAAAAATAACACTCGATGCCTTTATAAAATAATAAAAAACTCATGAGAGGTTTTGGGAGTGCTACCCTCGAGCCCTCGCGAGGGTGTTCCCCCTTGACCTTGCATTGTATCGTGACATGGGGCACACTAGGGGAACTTCCCCTAGACCTCATCTTGGGGGCGCTGCCCCCAATCCCCCACAAGGGGTGCTACCCCTTGAACCCATTAAATAATTTGGGGGGAAATCGCACTGATAAAAGTGGGGAAAATTTAACCTCCGAGTCTAATTAGGCTCCATATACCAACAAGGCTTGGGATCTCCTCATTATATCCACTAACTGATATCATCATTTGGTTGATCTTGTCATGTTCCAGGAGATCAGAAAGTTCTAGACCCCAAATTATTAAAATTGAGTGTTATTGTCTTCTCTTCTTCCTTTGGTGTGGACTAAGAAGGTCGGCAATAAGTACGATGAGATGGTGACATGGTTGCCACGTTTAGAGTCATGTGCATCTTGTACTCCCAACAACATTTATCTATGATCTAGACTGTGATGATTGTGGATTCAGATGTGGAGGATGGAATGGATGATATGGTGGATGATAGATTAGAAGATGGGTTGGAAGATGATGCCTAAGGTTCCCCCACTTCAACTCTTGGATAGTAGTGAGAGTGAGGGAATGAAGATTCCAATGTGTGACAATACTCAAAAGGTTGTGGATTGGCATGTATGGTTACTTCCATCCCATTAAATGGAAATTTTAGGCATTGATAGTAAGTGGACAAGATAACTTGCATGGCATGGATCCATTGGCAGCCAAGGAGGAGATTGTATGGAATGTCTAGATCAAGGATGTGGTAGGTGGTATACTACACAATAGGGCCAACTGAATAGGAAGACAAATGATTCCTTTGGAGTCTTGTTCTACATTGTCATAAGCTTTGATGGTGATAAATTGGTTATTCTAATCTGCATGGGTGTAGCCTACCTATTTTATGAACTTCAATGTACAAAGGTTAAGGGAAGATCCATTATCTACTAGAACCCTTTTTCCTTTATGATGGGCTACAAGGACCTCGATGTGAAGGGGAAGGTTATGATTTGAATCGATGGAAGGAATATGATTTTTATTGAAGCCCAACTAATATGTGGATGTAAAATGTCCTACCAAGGCTTGGAATTGAGTAGGATCTATATCAATAGGCACATCAGTATCCTGCAAAGCTTTGGTAAGGATTTCCTAATGAAAAGGGGAAGACTAAGCAAATCCAAATGGATATTTGAGTGGGATTCTTTCCAAGGTGATCAATAATATTGTATTGAGAGCTCATAGGAGCTAGCTGGGCTGATGTGGAAGCTCTAAGAATGGTTATGTAGGTGCGATGGGTTGTAACAACACATTGTGGGTCTTTTCCTTTAACACAAATCATGCATACATGAGGCTCCACCTAGCTAATGCACATAACTATACCATCATAGTTATTGGGTACATTTTTATAGCTGATGTTGTTTGCAATGTTATTTTGATTATTTTTATTGTTTGACCTAAGATTGGAATTGGTTGTACTGGCACCCTGATTATGCTTTAGGAAAGCATTTTGATATATCTACAGTTGGGTATTAGACGATGTTGCTTTATTAGCATCCACTACTATGTCTCCTCAATCTATAAGATCTTGGATATACATTTTGAGTCCCTGACACTTGTTTGTGGAATGACCTTTAATTTTATGAAAATCACAATATTCACTTTCTCTATACCAAGTGGGTTTTAGTTTAGACTCGTCGAAAGGCTTGGTCATAGGATAAGTGACTAAATAGCTCACTTGGAGGAGCCTATTGAATATAACACTGAAGGATTGAATATAACACTAAAGGATTCTCCCAATGGAGTGAATGAGCATTTATTGTTCCCTTGAATCTACTAATTGGACTGTTGGGGAGGATGTGGTGCCCCCTATGGTACTGATATGACATTAGAAACTAATGGTTGATTAGGGACATTATTGCAACCTTTGTGAGGTGTTGGCTACTTGGACATGCTTGTTATTGGTGACACCATCATTGACATCATTCTTGTTTTTGTTCTAGTAGTGAGACTTATCTCTAGATGACTTGACCTTATCTTAATTATAAATTTTGACTTGCCCCTTAGCAATGAGTTCCCTCTCATTGATAGTACCTTTTTCTATGACCTTTGAAAAGGTTGTGACACAATGAAGATTGAGATTATGTGCCATATCGGGATGGGAGTTTGCTATGAAAATGGTGACCATGTCCTTCTCACTAAGGTGGGATTTCATACAGCTTGACAAAGCATGCCACCTTTGTAGGTGGCTTGCAAAAGTCTCTCCCTCACATTTATTTTCTTTCAGAAGATCTAAGGTATCGATATCCTTCTCCAAATTGAAGGAGAAGAGTGACAAATTTCTTTGAAATATCTGCAAAAGAAGAGATTTATCCCTTTGGAAGACCCATACACCAATCTAGGGTTACCTCCATTAGACTCCTAGGGAATAACCATAAGAGATAATTGTCATTGTGCATGACTTCTTGGTATTGTGAGTAGAATTCTTGAAGGTGCTTCTTTGGGTCTTTAGTTCCATTGTATTTTTAAAACTTTGGTATTTCAAAATTCTTAGGAAAAGGAACAAGTGAGATCGAGGGATCAAATGGATAGGTGCAAATCTCTTTGAACTTGAAATACTTTTTGGGGGTCCCTGCTTGTAAGTATTTTAACATGAATTTTATCTCTTCCCACTCCTTATTGATAGGTGTTGATGGAGGATTGGTCAGATTGGATTGACTATAGGGAACATATTGTTGATATGATGCGGATGGTGTTAGGATAGTTTGATTGTATGATGGCAGAGGTTGATATGAGGAGGTTTGCTAATATTGATTGGGATATGTGGATTATGGATTGGCGTAAGATTGCTAATAGGATGGTAGGGCCTGATAGTATGAGTTGGAGGCACCCTGTTGATATGAACAAGGTGCTTGGTAATATGAAGTGGAGGGACCTTGCTGATATGAAGTGCTTGGTAATACGAAGAGTTGGGAGGCACCTTGTTGATATAATGGATGTTTCTGGGAGTAATATGGATTGGAATGGTAATTATAAGTAGTTGTTGATTGTTGGGAAACATATGGAGGCTATTATGGATTGGATAGTTGATAATAAGTATTTGGTTGTGATTCCTCGAGATTTGTGTAAGATGAATTCAGTTGTAATTTCTAGGGATTTGTGTAAGACAACTATGGTTGGGACTATTGAGGATTGTGATAAGTGGGGTTAGGATTGGATGGGGTAGCATACACAATATACGTGTTGTGGGGATGATACAGGTATTTAGAAGCAGGGTTGCTTAGCATTTATGTTGGGAATTGTGTATGTTTAGGTGGTTGTTGGTAAGATGGTGGTTGTTGATAAAGGGGCCGAGATGGGATTTAAAGTTGTTGAGGGACTTGTGGTTGGTGAGGAAGAAATTGATAGGAAGATGTTGGTTGGTGAGTGGGGACCTACATTTGTTGGGGGGTTTGCAATGGGACACCTTGTGGTTGGTTTGGAGGTTATTGCTGAGGCTGTGACATAACTTGTGTTGCTTGATGTGGGGGTTGTGAAGGAATTGAGGTATGTTGTGGAGGATGAGATGGAGGTTGTTGGGATACCTATTGGTGAGGTGGTTGGGATGGTGTTGGCTACTGTGGGTTTCCTTAAGGTTGATGCAAGGATGTGATATTTACTTGAGGTGGTTGTTGAGACATGAATGTAGGTGGTGGTAGTGCAATAAAAGGATTTCCCAGATATTCACTGATGGTTGACTCAATTGATTGGGTGGAAGAGGTGGTGCGAATGGTATGGGAGTTGATCTTTGTGTGACATTCATGAGTGGTGGATTAGGGAGATTCTATGGAATACTAAAAACAAGGGGATCACTAGGATCGAGACCTTGAGGAATGTTTGGCTAAGGTGCTCCCATAACCAAGATTAGAGCCCAAGGAGGGTGTACGACTTGATAAAGCACAATATTTTCAAACCCAGGTTGATATCATCCCTCTTGTAGTGGACCTTTAGGGATGTATGAATTTCCTAGATTACTTTGTGAATTTTAAGGGTCTTGAGACACCGAGGGTGTATGAGGTGTGATATTAACATACTTGGATAAGTCAAACCCTAATGGTGGCTTGATGTCCTTCATGAGTAACATGGCAAGGATCTTATCCCCACACTCATTGAAGGGACGATCGGTCATTTGGACATTGACAGGATAGTTGAGATATTTGTCCACTATGACCTCTAGCTGGTTGACCATGCTTTCATCAGTAGGAGGCGAAGTAGTGTAGACTTCAATGTTGGATTTTTATGAGCCACCTTTGGTGGGGTCTTGAGGAATGTGAAGCTGGGTACCTTGAACCTATTTTTTTTTCCATGAGTTTCTTTGCTTGTGATTGGGTAATGGGCATGGAAATGCAAAACTACTAGATGAACTAAGATGACGCTACCCTCTAGGATGCACTTAAATGAATGACCTAGGTGATGACTAAAGGATTGATTGGATAAGATGATAGATTGATTGATTGGATGATTAGATATTTGATGTGATTGGATTTGATTAGATTCATTGATGGGATGAGATAATTGATAGGATGGGATAATCGATTAGATTGAGTGATTATATTGGTTCTAAACTAAGTTCAAAGGTTGAACTAGATGAGGTAAGATGTTGATGATTGGATTAGATTATGAAAAGGATGATTACAACACCGAATTTACCTCAAAATGGAAGTAGATTGATTGGGTCATAGATGATTACTAACTCCTGAGTAAGTGTGAAGGATGACGATCAAGAACAAAAACTTATGTCAACTTGGATAAAAACCTCTAAAATGAAGTCTAGGGGACTGGGATTGATGAACTGATAAAAGATATGCAATCTAGGGATGTTATAAGATTCATCTATATGATTTGATTGATGGATGAATGAATTTTGGAAAATGCAAACAAACTAAAGTGATGATTTTTTTTTCATTCGATCCAACAGACTCAAAAAATGATAGGCTTTTAGTGACCCAAAGGATTAAATCTCTAGATTTTGTATGGGAAGTGCATACACCTCTATGTAGAGAAAATTAATATCTAGGTGAAAAATTCACCTATCTAAGGTCAATAGATTCACCCCAATGTCAAATAGACTCACCTATATCAAAGACTCAAACTCATCTATATCTTGAGGTGCAAAATAAATAGTAAGACTTGGGGTGCAACTTCACCTATTGAAGGACAAGATTGCCTATATGATCGACATGATCACCTAAATAAAACACGAGATCGCCTAAATCCTCAAAACACCACAAGTGAATGGGCATAATCAATTTGTAAAATTTCCTAATAGGGATGACGAGTTCACCTAAATCTTGAACTATATAGACGGGGTCAAAATCACCTATCAAGGGATAAAATGTTTTCCTATTTCTTGAGATGTAAAAATAGGAAATGGACTCACCTAAAATGAGATCACCTACTAAAAAAATGAATTTACCTAAGTGTTGAACTGTATAGATGAGGATGACAATAGGTGGGCTTGAATTTTCCCCTATGAACAATAGGTTTTCTTGTTCCAAGAGGTGTATGGATGGGGAAGACTCAGACAAGATGTAGGATCACCCTAGTGGACAACAGGTTCGCCCAAGGAAAAGACCAAATCACTTATTCTAGGGGAATAGGTAGAATCAAAGGATAAGGACTAGATGTAGAATCGCCTATCTAGGGGACATGCAGACATAGGTTCACCTAAGAAAGGGACCCACAAGAAAATTTTCCTCTAACAAAGATGAACTCGCCTAAAGGGATGACCCAAACTGGACTCAAACATGGAATCACCCCTTGATAGGGAAAGATCGTCTATCCACAAGGAAAATTCACCTCTGTGAGAAGAAAATTCACCACTTAGGGTAGAGGTAGACTATGGCAAAGGATAGAAAACATGACAAACAATAGCCACATAGGTTGGACTAACTCAAATTGAAAGTAAGCACTGGTATCGCACAATGAAGACACGCTTGACAACACAATCCTAAAATTAGTATTGAAGGTTTTCTAGCCTAATGTAGGCCCACCACCTTGATTGGACAACCCAAGGCTAATACTTCATGATACCAGGGTGGTTCTCTAGATCATCCTTTCTTGCGAAGGTAGATATCTAGTGATTTAGTGGCATAGGGTCATCAATAGATGCCACAAACTCACCTTCACACTCTCTCTTGGAGATTATCATAATACACCACAAGGATTTCTATGTCAACCCAAGGGAGTACATGGTGAGTAACTTCAGGGTACGGTGTGCATCCCCTACACTAAACCAAGTTGTGGCTGAAACACGGGTCTCTATCTAGGCTATACAAGCTATCTCACGCATCCTTGATATATGCTAGGTATGTGAGGCACAACCATGAAAACTAGCCCATCACAAGTGTGGATTAAAAGCCCCAATGATGTACTAGAAACTCACACCAAACCTACACCTCTTATTTGGGTATCACCCTAGCTTTGACACTTCACTAAACACGATGTTACTAGATTGGGGTACAACTTTAGTTCTCGCCCCTTTATATACCCTACTGATAACATGTGGTTGGGATTGTCCCCCGGGTGATGAAATCTTAGGTAGGTCCCACTAAGGGAAAGAGATACTAGATGCTTTGGCTAGTCCCCAAGCTTGCACGTAGCGCAAGGGGAGAGCTTAGATGCACTAGCACCACCTAGGTAAATTGGACTGGACTAGAACAAGTTGAGATTTCTCATTACCCAAGATCACCGAAAGGTGCAAGGGGAGTGGATACATCAACAACTTGCTCCCAAACACAAAAAAAAATGTAAAATGACCCTTTAATTAATCTATGTGTGCCTAAATTAGTGCAAAAAAATAAGAAAGAGCTAACTAGGGGTCTTCGACTAATCGTCCTATAGAAAATATGTCAGTAGTTTAATATCACCAATTTTGGAGAAACGATTCAATGCAAAAACATTAGAAAAATAACACACTCACAGATAGACAATTTAGTAGATTAGTACCTGAAATCAAAACCAAATTGAAGCTCAGATCAAAAAATTAAAGATTTGAGAATACCTCAAATTTGCCTCTATGTGAGGAAAATTCACCTATGTCTGATGATTAGATTTGCCTATCTAGGAGGGGTGAAGCCATAGATTCCTATCTAGGTGGATGGGAAAATTTACAAATTCCCGTCGAGGGGAAGGGGCAAAGTCACAGTCACCTTTGTAACTAGGTCAATCTCACCTTTATGATTAGCACTATTGCCTATTCCTGGAGACCACCAATGTATACACCTTTTTACTGATCAATCTCGCCTTTCACTTTAAGTTCACCCCTTTTCACAAAAGGGAGAAGTCATGTTCACCTTTTTTGAATGTAGTTTCACCTCTATAATTGGTGAGTTTGCTCATCGAGGTAGATTTTCCCTTGGGTGTAGAAATCTAAACCTGCAAAATTCAAATAACAACAAACAATAAAATGTAGACCCGTGACGTGGGTCCCACTAGGTGTGCCAAAAATGTGTGTGAGTGAATTTGACCTACTAAAATGCAAAAACTAACTAATGCAAAGACCAAAAACACAAGAAAAACACTCAAGATTGGCCTAAGGTGAACTCAAACAAAATACAAGAAAATATGGAACCTTTTACCTTGTTTGATTTGATTGCCTAGGTTGGCCCTTTGATTGTTTAAATGTGTGCTCCTTCGATGGAAAAATAGCATAAGACTTAGCTCTAAATGATGGTGAAGTGATAGGGAATGCAATGGTGATTGTGGGTATTGCAATGGACGCAAGGTGTGAGTGCAAAAGGTGCTACAACAATGGTGGATGAGTGTTTGGTTGAGTCCTTGGTTGATTGAATGCCAAAGTTGATTGCAATAGTGATTAGATGCAAATGAGGGAAAATTCCACCATTTTTAGGGGAAGTGCCTTTAAACGATGGATGGCCAAGATAAAGCCATGATGGACAAGATCAAGGACCAAGGTGAGTTGAGAACCCACAACATCTTGACATGTGGTGGGTGAGATGGCAAGGAGAGGTGAGGTGGAGGTACTACATAGAACCTTGGGATTTAGACAAGATCTCCTCATAAAGGAGGTCCTTGTCCACATGTGGGTGAGAGGACATTTGAAGAATTAAAAATTCCTCAAATATCCACATGGGGGTGGGAAAAAGAATTAAAAATTCTTTAAAATGCCTAAGGGGATTAAATGTGAATTAAAAATTCACATGGAGAAAGGGCTGCCTTCTCCAAAAGGAAAAAGCATTTAATGAATTTGAATTTGGACATATGCCATAAATGGAATGGGGATTAGGTTGACCTAATGAATTGATTAAGGTTGTGCAAACATGGGATTAGGTAGGTTAATGAGGAATTAGGGACAAGTGTGAGATTATGGAGGATGTGACCCTAATTATGATTAGGGATGTGCACATCCTAATCACAAATTAATTAAATTAATATGGATTAGAGATAATTATGGAGGATGTGACAAGGAGAGAGAAAGAATGAATTTAAAAATTGATTAAATTCATAAAGGCCAAATGACTAAATTAAATAAATTAGAGTACTTATTTAATTTAGAGAGGAAAGTGGATAAGGTATTTAATTGATTTTTTAAATATCTTAGGGACATTAGACTATAGGGAAATATTAATTAAATAGTAAACTATTTAATTAATGCAGTTGAAGGATGGGGGATAGAGGAATAAAATGAATGAATTTGACCATATGGAGGTGGCCAAATTCAAATGTCTATAGTTGTATTTTGATTATGGGAAGAATCATAAGAGGAACATGTTGTTTTTGAATATTAGAATAAAATAACTCATGTTGATGAAATACAATATCTAAGTTTTTTGTATGCTTCCAATATAACGAGGTTTCTACATCATTTTTTTCTAACAAATTATGGTAAAAATATATTTTGGAACACCTCCTAAAGCATCTAGTGGTATGCAAGAGAAGTTTGTATCAATTACCAAAGTGAGATCTTAGTCAAAGTAGCATTAATTTGCTTAAAATATCATATTATTTACCAACTTTATGAGGAAGAAGAGGTATATGAGGAATAAAATGTTGAGGAAGTGAAATAGAAGTGGAAAAAATTGGTGTTTTTTAGATTATGTATTATTTTTAGTATTTTATGTGTAAGCAACTACATGATAATGAGGTTTTTATGACACATTTTGATTGATATTATTGTTATAAGTGAGTTATTTTGTAAATTTTAGAATGTAATAATGAGGTTCAGGTTGGTTTGGGATGCCTCTAATAGTGATAATAAGTTTAGCTTATGGTTGAGGAACATTGGAATGAAAGTGAATTTTTTTTTTGGTTTTATATTTTCAATTGTGTTAACTTATATTTTGCAAACAAATGTTTTAGGATTCATAGATGATGACTATGTTGAGATGAAGTCATCAAGGGCTTCATCTAACATATCAAAATCATCACTACTAAACGGATCATAAAATACATGAAAATCTTGTAAACAGAGATCTGACATGATCAAATAATCTTACTTTCTCCACGGAAATAAAGATAGAAGAAAGAAGAAAAGACAGAAGAATTGGTGGAAAAATATTGATAATATGGAAAATATTTGTTTAAGGATAGAATAATTATTGTTTATATTTTAGTTTTCTAATTTTAAAGAAAAAAAATTCTTAAATTGTTTTGTTATCTAAGTAAAAAAGTACTTTTTAAAAATGTAAACAATATAATTCTTTAACCAATAAAATATGATAATATAAGCAATAAGATCATAAAAATTACAAATGTAAGCTAAGTTAGGTTCACCAAAATGTTAAGTGCGAAAGGAGAACCTAGATCTAGCTAGTAGATTAACCTAAATCAATCATTTCTTTTCTTAGAGTGGATTCCTATATGAATCAATAAATATATGTGACATCCATCTCAATAGAAAGGAAAATACTCAAGGGAAATTATACATGACAAATTCCCTCACTTAACATAGTGAGGTGATCAAAGTATGAAGGTAAGAACCCACTAAAATTAGAACCTAATGTGCTTGAGAGATGTAAAAGCAATTCATAAACCCTAGAATTCAAACTGTTCTTCAACTTTCTTTTGAACTTAAATCATCATAACAATATCAAATAATTTGAAAAAATTATTCATAAATTTGTAGTTCTGGATATTAATTTTGGTAAAGCTTTGTTGTAATAAAAATTATTGTATGATTGTGTATCAAAGTGTCATATCTAAATACAAAAACATATTAATAACATTAGGTATAGCTTGAAATATTTAAATTTGAATTTTGGGAATATTTTACCATAAAAAAAAATGAATTTGAGGTCATTTTGCATAAGACAAAGGATGAGCCTAACATGTGACCACTTTTTCTAGGAAAAATGGTTGGACTAGGATACCCATTACCCCTATCCACATTTTTGTGATCTTCAAAGTGGGGAACATAAGTTCAAGGTACCTTGGCTTATGAAATGACATAAATATGAGATTTAGGTATATTTTTAAGTGCATTAGTTCATCAATAAGGTGTGGGTATGTGTAGGATCATGATGGGACAAAAAGTGGTGATATGATGGGTATGTGTAGGGTATGTGGCTAACGACTTCTTTTTTACCTAAAATTGATGAAATGAAAAGGGATTTTAAAGGGGATTCTTAGCTTTCCACCAATATAAATTATTCTTTACTTTGAATTTAATAAATAATTATTATTCATTTTCTATTTGAATTATGACTAAAGTCCTAATTCATAGGCTAATTGAAAAACATCTATAGCTTTCAAATGATATCACATTTTTTTAATACGAAACATGCATCACATTCTATGATTTGCATACTATAGGATTGAAAAAAAATGAATTTCAAGAAGTTTTGACCAAGTTAAGGTGGTCAGACATATGAGTTTTTATATTTTTAAAAATTTGTAATAAAAAATTCATAATTAATTATTTACTTGGAGAAAATTTACAAAAAAATATGCATCACATTAGGACATGAGTCCTCTACTTATATCTAAAATATTATAAAAAAATATTATCATTTTATTGTGGTTAGGGTGGTCAGACAAACACCTACTTATTTTTTTCCTGAAATTTAAGTAAGTTATTGCATTGAAATTTTAAATTTTCACCAAATAGATTATTATTTTTTAAATAAACCTAGTATTTTAAAAACTACATTCAATTTTCTATAGATTCTTTTCTTACATATGTTTGAAATAATATAGATAACTTATTCAAATTTTTACGTCAAGTTGCCTAACTCTGATTTTTCTAATTTTTTTGCCACTTAAAGGCCTATCTTTTCCATGATGATCTTGTGCATACCCGTGTTTTAGGGTAGTATCAACATATTCTCTTGAGTTGGAGGGTAATTTCAAGGCTAGAAAGTGGTCCTTAAGTGATGTAGGAGTGGACACTAAAGCGAGCACCAAATAGAGAATTAAATTATGATTTCACCCTCAAGGAGCACAATTTATGATGCTATAGTATGAAAAGAGAAGAAAATACAAAACCAACCTATATAACTTTAGTACTATAATCTTATGTGTTATTTCAACCAAATCATCATGACACATTTAAAATATAAACTTGATTCACTTTAACAACATCAACTTGTGTGACTTAAACATGTAACACTACAAATAAATAGGATGACTTTGTAACAAGGATGGATTTAGTAGTAAGGTGAAAGTGATAATTAGGAGTGATGAATTACAATTATGAAAATTATAAAGGACACATATTTTATCTTTTTTAAAACTCATTTTATGACTCCAATTTGTTAATTTTGATCATATGTTTTTCTTGGTTATATGAAAGCATGGGAAGAATGATTGGTGGTGTTCTTCCTTTTAATAGTTGATTATATTTATTGGCTTAAACTATTATCCTTTAGTGGTTATTATTTTTTATTTATTAAATTATTTATCTTTTGAGGGATGATTTTTTTTTGTTCATGTACATAGGTAATTTATATTGGTATATCCACTAGTGATTATGTTTGATTCTAGTTGATTGGAATAGTAGTTAGGATAGTACCAAGTGTATAACAAAGGGATATTTTATCAAGAATAGGAAGAGAAATGATTAGGTGACTCAAAATACAACTATACGTATTCCTATGTAGAGGTAGTGAATTATATATGAGGAAGAGAGAGATAGGGGTTAAGAGATTATGGTCTAAAAGGGAACCTCAAATTATTTACTTATGTAAGAGAGAGAGTGTGTTTTGAAAAAAGAGATCTAGGTCAATAAATGGTTCAAAACTTGTGGGAGATAGTCCAGAGTGTAACCATTAAAGACGCCTATAAGAAAATGTGTGCACAAATCTTTGGAAAGTACTATAAAGGATTGAATCACATCTACATGAGACACTTAGGGCAACATTATGGTAATATAATTTTTATAATTTATAGCTAGTAGAGCATGTGAGATTATATTTTTGATGTATTTAGGATTTTGTGAATCTTATATGGCCTATGAAGCCATATTTCATTTAAATTAATGAGAATATCATTATTTTTATAATGTCACTATTCCTCCTAAAAGATATTTAGGTATTAGCATCATATTTTAATAGATTAAATGTTAGAGTTAAAATAATTTACAAGATGTGAATAAATAATGTAAAATAACCAATGTAACTATAATATGCAAAAAAGCAGACAAGTATTCTAGAGTAAATAATTAACATAGTAAACTGAATAACACATCTATATAATTCATAGATAGATTAACACCAAAATCATATATATAATATTTTCAATATATTTTAGATTCAATGGTTTTTCAATACTTATTTGAATAACAAAACTTGGAAAATCCACTCTCACCCTAGGAATATTTCAGTGGTATTGGATCTTACTATGGAACAATCTAGGAGGAAATAGTTTCTCTTAGAACACAACACACTATTACCCTCTACACAAGAATTGGTTTAATAGAACAATGCTCAACATAAGTGCACACCATGCTTCAAATTAATTACTCAACATGTATACAACATGTTCTAGAGTAATTACTCAAAATGTATACAACATTCTCTAGAGTAATTACTCAACATGTATACAACATGCTTCATAATAACTAAACATGCACAACAACCCTTGTCAAGGAAATCCTAGGTGTACTGTGTATCCTAAGTAGGACACACTTTTTATTCCTCCTTCTCCAATACTCATTACTCACCAAACCAATTTATTCTTCCTTGAATGTTCTCCATGACTTTTCTCAAGTCTTACATAAATTCTTTACATAAGCCTTAAGGGGTGGTTTCCAAACCATCACACCCTTTCAAAAAGGTTGCCTTTAATTATTATTATAATAAATACAATTATTTATTACTTTCTTAAATATTCTTCATTAATCTTCATTTAAAATAGAAGAGAATATTATTCTTTATTTTTCTATCTCCTTTTAATGCTTTCATAAAAAAAAATTATCTTTAGGAAAAATGTTTCATAACATTTCTCCCCCAATAATTTAGTTGTTGTCCTTGGTAGCTTAAGTTGAATTTGCATCATAATTCAAAAAAATGATTAAATAAGTGTGGATGTAGCACTATCAATATCAAAATAAATCTATTTCACAATGATTTTATTTCACAATTTCTATATCTTATCAGTTATTTTAATTCAAAATTAGATCAAATGGAAATACTTTACTAATAAATAATATGCTTAAAACTATAGATAAAATTTTGCATTAAGCATTACAAGGACCTAATACAAGTTTATATATTTGAAATATAGAAAAATGAGGTTAGGGATTTTCCAAAATGGAAAGGTGGATCCAAAGAGGGAAAATGGGTCCTATTTCTCTAATCTCATTAGGAAATGAGATCCACACAAATAATTGACTTACAACCCTTAGGTGAGTCAACTGAATGAGTGAATATTTAGATTTCCTTATGATTGAAAGACGGGGGTCAAAGTCAAACAACACATTGGGGAGAAAAACTAAAAATAGTAAATAAACTCCAAAATTCAATCTAACACTTGGAACAACAAGATTAAGCTCAATACTAATAGAACTTACAATAAAATTGCAGATCAGAGAAGGGAAGATCTGAGTGTACCTTTCACCAAAAGTCAATTTCTAAAGTTGATCTAGGACTCATTCACCCAAGGGCGAATGGGTCCACTATTAGGGTTTTTTTGCAACTTTTGGGAGCCTCTAATACAAATTTGAATCTTTCTATTTATCTAAGTGATAGTGTCAAAATGTCATAAATAAATTTTGTAGATGAGTTTTTGTGAGATGACAACTTTTATGACAACTTTGTCAACTTTTTCAAATTTTATCTTTAAGATTCTTCAAGATTTCTTCCACTTAGATCTGCAAACACAAGATGAGAGGGAAAAAAATATTTGTTTTGGGTGGCTGGGGGTTTGCCTTGGTCAAACCCTATTTTGTTAATCAAACCTTGAAATGAATAAAATCATGAAAGAGAGGGAATAAAGAATGAAAAAAGCTATGTGACCACTCAACAAACCCTTGAATAAACCTTGGAATGAAATTCTATAACTTGCATGAAATGGCTTCAATGGATGTGGATCTTGACACTTGAATCTTGCTTGAAATAATGGTTTTGAATGCTTGATTTGATCATGAAGCCTACATCACAATGTTAGCTCCAAAAATATGCATGAAGCAAGAAGACCTTGATATGAAAATTGGATCTTGAATGTTGTAATAAAAATCTAATAAATATTTCTTTGAATTCTCTTGAAGTTCTCCAAAATATTCTTGAATTGATCTCTTAGATATTGAAAATGTATAGTTTCTTATATGAAACTTAGTAAAATAACCTTATATTTATAGGTATGTATCCTTAATTTCCTAAAATTCAAATATCACAAGCTGAGATTGAATTATAGATTTGAAATCATTAAAATACCACCAAAAACATAATTAAAATTTAGGTCCTAAGGTTAAGTGAGGACCAATTCTACCATGGCCAAAAGGGTCCCAAGTCCCTAAACCTAGGACACACATTTCTCATTACTAAGTGTTATGTTAAGGCATTAAAGAATGTTAGTTTCCCCTTCGAAAAATGTAGTTATAATAGGCTTGGAAAATGAATTAAAGGGACATTTAAGGAATAATTAAGCTCAATAAATTAAGGGAGCCCTAAAAAAGTGTGAAAGTGTAAAGAGGTACACTTTACAACACTAAATTAAGGCACAATTAAGTCTAATTGAACTAGGATGGTCCAAACAATCAAGAAAATGTAAAGGGATACATTTTTTGTCACTACATTTAGCCCCCACTTTAGTGAGAGGATGACCTTGTGTCAGAATCTCACTAAAGTAGATAATCAAAACATATGTATACAACAATTAAGAGATAATCAATCATACAACATAAAATACTTAAAGAAAGGTAAAAAATGGGCAGATCAAGTCTCAACTATCCAACACAATGTGGAACACACCTCAGTTGTTTGTCCCAAAACATTCACAAGCGAAACTCATTGTCCACTTTGCAAACAACACACACACTCACATGAGCTAATCAAATTCGAGTTGTCCACTAGGTGAGCCCCCAAGGATGGAAAATAATAGAAACTTATTAGGCTCCCATACCATACCAAGCTATATCTTTGATAACTTTAATAAGGTACCACAAAAATAGAACAAATAAAGGGTGGAAAATGAGAGAATCTTATTAGGTTCCCATACCATATGAAAGCTACATCTTTGATAACTTCAGTAAGGAATCACAAATCATAAAAATAAAATTAGAGCTTCGTAAGGCCTAACAAGATATGTAATTATAATCACCTATGAACAAACATGGCAAGGCGGTGCAGGAGCACCTGGCAAAATTCAAGCCTTATTGGAGTTTTGGTTGTAGTTCCATTTTTTTTTCTTGTTGTGTAAGGACTTTAACACCATCTAGATTGTGATTGAGGACCTTTTGTTTCTTGGGTTGAAAGTTGAATAAGTTGGGAATCATTTTTGTGGTTGATTCATAAGTTTTTGTAAAATTTGAAAAACACACTGTGTTTTACAACATGATGCTTTTGACCGATCTTAGGCTTGGAGAAGGAAACCTAACCTTTTACAATGTTTGTAAAAGAGATCTCTCGACTGTTGGAGGGGGTTGTAAGTTTTGGAGTTGGTAGTTGCTATGAGAACAAGCAAGAAACAGTGATTTTTCTGTGTTGCAAAATCTGGTTTTCTGTTCTTGACTGCGTGACACCAATCTTGATGGATTGAACAAGATTTTTGTTGGATAGTTAGCATGTAGAGAGGCCTTTTGAATCATTTCTTAAGGAATTTTAGTTAGTGTTTCCATCGCTTTCTTCCATTTGTAAATATTGTGTTTCTTTTATTTGTTTGTTTTGACTGGTAAAATAAATTGAATGGGGTTTTAGACTACACTCCCCCCCGTACCAAGAAGTATGGGAACACAGGGAATGAGTCTAAGCTCCATCTTTGTACATAGGTTAGCATTAGGAGAATGTAGGGGACATAGCAGCATGCAAAAATTCTTTTCCTAGGTGTGACTGTGAGTGCTCGGTTTGGAAAAGATAACAAAAGATCAATCCTAACGTGGCAGGGGTGTCCACTCCTTAACAAATCATGATGTATGTTGAATAAAAGAAGCTTTGAATGGATATGGGAAAGAAGAAAAAACTTTACCAGTGTATTTGAGACTTGAAAAAGCAAAACAGACCAAGAAATGGTCTAAAACCCTAGTTTTTGGAGGAATTCTGAGTTGTACCTGGGTACGGGCAGAGAGGGTCTCAAACCCTAAAAATATGAAGGAGATTGGAAAAAGAACCAGAGTTTCAAAAGGGAGCTTGGCACAATCTCAAAAGGGATAGAAGTTATAACCATGTTTCTTGTGTGGAGAGGGCTAAAAGGGGCTCAAGGCTTGTAGCCCTACCCAAACCCTAAAACAGAGATTTTATGAAAACGATGAAGAGTTGGAGTCTGGTGTTTGTTCAAGCACCTATTGAATATGATTTTGTAAGCCTTGGAAGGTGTCACACACCCCTGAAATAGAGTTAGGAAACATTTGAGAATGGTTAATCTTTAAGGTGATTAAGGGCTAGGTGGTGAAAGAGAGGAAGAGCATCAAGTTAGGCTTGGTGAATGATTTGAAACTTGATAGCAGGGTTGGCAAAGAAGACCAGGGGTGCCTAATAGCCTTTAGGACCTATAGGTTGAGTGGTGGAGAGAAACATGAAGGGGTTATTCAATTGGAGACCCAGAGCATTGAGCTAGTGATTGACTCAATCCAACCCTGTCCCTATCAGATTGGTATTAGAGCAGAGTAAAGATTTGGGAAAGTAGCCTTTATGTCTGAAGTTGAGTCAAGTGAGACTCCCAACATGGTGAAAAATGCACAATTAGCCAAGAGGGTTGAAGAATAGGAAGAGGACAATAAGTCCCTAAAAGAAAGAATAGAGAAACTAGAGAAGGCATTGAACAATGCAAGGTTGGAAGGAATGGTGCCAAAGGAAGAAGAGGTTGTAGAGGAGGACAAGGTCCCTGAACCTGACCCTATTTTGGAGGAGTAGCCTTTCTTGAAGGCATTAAAAGCCCTAAGTGGAAAAGGACTTGAGGGCATACCACTATTCCATGGAAAGATGGATCCTGATTTGGTCATGGATTGGATAGATGGAATGGAGAACCACTTTGAATGTGATGGAGTCACTGAAGCTCAGAAAGTGATGGTTGCAAAATCAAGGTTGAGAGGATCAACTTTGACATGGTGGAAATTTGTTCAGACTAAAAGGGAGAAAGAAGGCAAGCAGACCATATCAACTTAGAAAGGGATGATTGTTAAGGTGAAGGAAGCATATATGCCAGATGATTATGAGATCCAACTTCACAAGAAGAGGTAGAGTTTAAGACAAAAAGATCAAGATGTCAACACCTATACTAAAGAGTTTTAGAAGCTTTGCTTGAGATCAAATGTGGCAGAAGATGAGAGCCTAAAAGTGGCTAGGTACCTTAATGGCTTGAAGTGGAACATTCAGGAAGAGATGGCTTTACTCAGCCCCAAGACAGTCCACCAATGCTATCAGCTGGCTATAAATATTGAAGAGAGGAATAAAAGAAAGCATGATCAGTCCTCTAAGGGCAGAGGTAGAGGCAAATATCAAAGAGGACAGTGTGGGGGTTACCAAGGAATAGGTAATGATCAAAGAACCCAAGGATAATCTAAGCTTACTGAGCATGGAGGTGAAACATCTTCAAGAGGAGGATTTAATAGAGGAAGAGGACCTCAAGGAGGTTCAAATAGAGGAAGAGGAGCAGGTAGAAGCAATTCTTACTTTTCCACCATGAAATGTTATCACTATAATCAGCTAGGTCATCCAGCTTATAGGTTCCTGAAGAAAGCTTCTTCTTCAAGCAATGAGAAAAGAGTGGCCTATGCACAAGGGGACACCATGAGTGTCAAATCACCTGAGATCAGTCATATAGAGTCAGAAGTAGGTGAAAATATAATGTTTAACAGGGTTTTGATTAGACAACCGGTCAAAGAAGAACCCAAGCAAAGGAGAGCTTTGTTTAGAGCAAGGTGCAAGATATTGGGAAAGGTATGCAAGGTAATAGTAGATTATGGTTCTACAAATAATATCATCTCTGAGGAGGTAGTAACTAAGTTAAAACTGCAGAAGGTACCTCATACCAATCCATACAAGGTCACATGGTTGAATAAAGGGCAAAGTGTTCTAGTGAATAAGCAAGTTACAGTGGAATTCTCAATTGGAGGCTACAAAGACAAGCTGATTTGTGATGTACTACCCATAGATGCATTCCATATTCTTCTTGGCAGGCCATGGTAATATGACATAGGTGCTATATATCATGGGAAGGAGAACACCATTGAATTCAAGAAGGATGGGAGAACCTTCAAGCTACAGTCATTGACTGAGGATGATGAGGGGGAGACTAAGGTACCTAACATTATGTTGAGCAATGAAAAGAAGTTCATCAAGGATCTACACCAAGGGAATGAAGGTTATGTGGTCCTAATGTAGACAAAAGATGAAGAAAAGGCTAAGAAGACAGTCATACCTGAAACAGTTCAAAGGCTGCTAGAAAAGTACAAGAGCATAGTGAGTGATGGAACACCAGCAACTCTGCCACCAAAGAGAGCAATAAGTCATCAAATTGACTTCATACCTAGAGCCTCATTGCCTAACAAAGCATCATACAAGCTCACTCCTAAGTAGAACCAAGAGGTGGCTAGGCAAGTGGAAGAATTGTTGGGTCAAGGTCTGATTCAAAAGAATATCAGCCCATGTGCAGTCCCAGTGGTTTTGGAAAAAAAAAAAGGTGGTAAGTGGAGATTATGCACTGATTCTAGAGCAATTAATAGAATCACAATTAGGTATAGGTTTCCTATTCCTAGAATTGAAGACCTGATGGATTGTCTAGGAGGTGCAAAATTCTTCACCAAGTTAGATCTTAAGAGCGGGTATCATCAAATCAGAATTAAGGAGGGTGATGAGGGGAAGATAGCTTTTAAGACAAATGATGGTTTGTATGAGTGGAAAGTGATGCCATTTGGCCTCTCAAATTCCCCTAGCATGTTCATGAGACTAATGAATGAGGTGCTTAAGGATTTCACAGGGATTTTTGTAGTAGTCTACCTTGATGATATACTAATTTTCAGTAAGACAGTAGAACATTTGAAACATGTTGAGATGGTTCTAAAAAGGCTACAAGAAGAACAATTGGCAATTAACCTTGAGAAGTGTGAGTTCTTCAAACAAGAACTTGTGTATCTAGGCTTTGTAATATCCCAAGGAATGTTGAAGATGGATCCAAGCAAGGTGGAAGCCATCCTAAACTAGCCTACACCAACCACAACAACAAAGGTAAGAAGTTTTCATGGTTTAGCTCAGTTTTATAGAAAATTCATTAGGAATTTTAGTTGTATATGTGCACCAGTCCTAGATACTATTAAAGGAGGTCTAAAAATAAAGTTTAAATCAACCCAAGAAGCTGATAGAGGGTTTGAAAAGCTGAAACAAGAAGTGGTAACTCAACCAGTTTTGTTATTGCCTAGTTTTGATAAGTTGTTCACAGTTGAGTGTGATGCAAGTGGAGTAGTAGTAGGGGGAGTAATTAGTCAAGAAGGTAGGCCTGTAGCCTTCTTTAGTGAAAATCTCAATGAAGCCAAACAAAAATACTCCACCTATGATATGGAACTTTATGCTTTAGTGGAGTCCCTTAGGAAATGGAGGCATTATTTATTGCCCAAAGAGTTTGTGGTTTTCACAGATAACCAGGCACTTAGTTACATCAACACCCAAGAGAAGCTGAGTAATAGACACATGAAATGGATGGAATACATCCAAGCTTTCACTTTTACCATCAAGCATAAGAAGGGACAAATGAATAAGTTGGCAGATGCATTAAGCAGGAGAATGTTGACAGTGTAGGAAATAAAGCTGAAGAGCATTGGATTAGAGAGTTTTAAAGACCTCTATGGTGAGGATGAAGATTTCTCAGAAGCCTACAAGGTATGTTCAGATTTTGAAAATCACTTTCATAGTCAATATGCTGAGTATACTCTACAAAATGGATTGTTATTTAAGGGTAATCTGTTATGTGTCCCAAGAGGATCAATGAGGGAAATTTTGATCCAAGAGAAACACAATGGTAGTCATAGTGGGAATTTTGGAATAAATAAAACTTTAGAGCTGGTACAAAGATTATATTACTAGCCTAAGTTGGCAAGAGATGTTAGGAAATATGTAGAATAGTGTGTTGTTTGCATGAAATCCAAAGGGGGAGCTAGCAATGCAGGTTTTTATCAACCTTTTCCCATTCCCAATAGACCATGGGAGTGTGTCAGTATGGATTTTGTGGTAGGACTCCCCAAGACTAAGGCAGGGTTTGATAATATTTATGTAGTTGTGGATAGATTTAGCAAGATGAGTCACTTTATCCCTTGCAAGACTACACATGATGCAAGTTACATAGCCCATCTCTTTTTCAGGGAAGTAGTGAGAATCCATGGATTACCATTGAGCATTGTGTCAGACAGGGATGTGAAATTCATGAGCCATTTTGGAAAACACTATGGAGAAGATTGGGTACAAATCTATCATTTGGATCAACTTACCATCCTCAGACCGATGGTCAAACAGAGGTGGTTAACAGAGTGTTAGGTAACCTATTGAGGTGCTTGACTAAAGAATATGGACAGACCTAGGATATGGTGATTTCTCAAGCTGAGTATGCTTATAATGACAGTGTAAACAGAACTACAAGAAAAAGTCCTTTTGAAGTTGTGTATGGGATGCACCCAAGAGGAGTTTGTGAACTTAGATACCTTGGATCTCAAGAGAATAGGAGTGGACATGCAAAAGACTTCACTCAGACCATGAAGGAGATCCATGAGCAGGTTAAGAAGACAATTACAGCAGCAACACAAAAATTGAAAGATAAAGTTGATGTGTCAAGGAGAGATGTGCAGTTTGCAGTAGGTGATTATGTTATGGTTCATCTTAAAAAATCAAGGTTTTAGAAGGGAATGTCAACCAAAATACAGATGAAAAGAGTGGACCATGCAAGGTGTTAGCCAAGTATGGGAAGAATGCATAGAAGATAGAATTGCCAACAGATTTGGGTATATCTCCAATATTTAATGTTGTTGATTTGATTAGGTACAAGGGGACAGTCAGTGATGAAGCTTAGAATAGTTAGGAAGTTCTCAAAGACATCAATAATGTGAACTTTCCTCAACAACACAAGTTTTAGGCAGAGAAGGTCTTACAGTCCAGAGTGCAAAAGTCTACAAGGAATAAGGTCTACATGGAGCACCTTATCAAGTGGAAGAATAAACCTAACTCATAAGCTACAAGGGTACAAGAAGATCAGCTCAAGATACTTGTCATTGACCTAGAAATGATCCCTCCTAGTTCTTAGTGTTTGTGCTGAGAGGGGGAGAATGGTGTAGGAGCACCTAGCAAAATTTAAGCCTTATTGGAGTTTTGGTTGTAGTTCATTTTTTTTTCTTGTTGTGTAAGGACTTTAACACCATTTAGATTGTGATTGAGGACCTTTTTTTTCTTGGGTTGAAAGTTGAATAAGTTGGGAATCCTTTTTGTGGTTGATTCCTAAGTTTTTGTAAAATTTGAAAAACACACTATGTTTTACAACATGATGCTTTTGACCGATCTTAGGCTTGGAGAAGGAAATCTAACCTTTTCCAATGTTTGTAAAAGAGATCTCTCGACTATTGGAGGGGGTTGTAAGTTTTGGAGTTGATAGTTGTTATGAGAACAAGCAAGAAACAATGATTTTCTGTGTTGCAAAATCTAGTTTTCTGTTCTTGACTGCGTGACAACAATCTTGATGGATTGAACAAGATTTTTGTTGGATAGTTAGCATGTAGAGAGGCCTTTTGAATCATTTCTTGAGGAATTTTAGTTAGTGTTTCCATCACTTTCTTCCATTTGTAAATACTGTGTTTCTTTTATTTGTTTGTTTTGACTGGTAAAATAAATTGAATGGGGTTTTAGACTGTACTTCCCCCTGTACCAAGAAGTATGGGAACACAGGGAATGATTCTAAGCTCCATCTTTGTACATAGGTTAGCATTAGGAGAATGTAGGGGACAGAGTAGCATGCAAAAAGTCTTTTCCTAGGTGTGACTGTGAGTGCTTAGTTTGGAAAAGACAGCAAAAGATCAATCCTAACGTGGTAGGGGTGTCCACTCCTTAACAAATCATGATGTATGTTGAATGAAGAAAGCTTTGAAGGGACATGGGAAAGAAGATAGAACTTTACCAGTGTATTTGAGACTAGAAAAAGAAAAACAGACCAAGAAATGGTCTAAAACCCTAGTTTTTGGAGGAATTCTGATTTGTACCTAGGTACGGGCAGAGAGGGTCTCAAACCCTAAAAATATGAAGGAGCTTGGAAAAATAACCAGAGTGTCAAAAGGGAGCTTGGCACAATCTCAAAAGGGAGAGAAGTTATAACCATGTTTCTTGTGTGGAGAGGGCTAAAAGGGGCTCAAGGCTTGTAGCCCTTCCCAAACCCTAAAACAAAGATTTTATGAAAATGATGAAGAGTTGGAGTCTGGTGTTTGTTCAAGCACCTGTTGAATATGATTTTGGAAGCTTTGGAAGGTGTCACACACCCCTGAAATAGAGTTAGGAAACATTTGAGCATGGTTATATTTAAGGTAACTAAGGGCTAGTTGGTGAAAGAGAGGAAGAGCATCAAGTTAGGCTTGGTGAATGATTTGAAACTTGATAGCAAGGTTGGCAGAGAAGACCAGGGGTGCCTAATAGCCTTTAGGACCTATAGGTTGAGTGGTGGAGAGAAATACCAAGGGTTTATTCAATTGGAGACCTAGAGCATTGAGCTAGTGATTGACTCAATCCAAACCTATCCCTATCACAAGGCTCCACAAGAAAGAAAAGTGTGTTATGCTTGATGGCCTTGAAAAGGGTTCGATCTTCACAAGGTTAACAAGTTATGTTACACTAAACACTTATGGAAAAAATACAAATAAACATGTTCAAAAGGGATTTTTCTTAGTTTGTGTAAGGAATCCTCTTAGGAAACATCATGCCTAATGTCTCCAAGAGAATACAAGTCAAGGATAAAAAATTCACAACTTAGGGAATGCAATGCATAACATCACCACTAAGAGGAAATTTATATACCAAGAAATATCACACTCCTAGAAGACATCAAACCCAATGACACCACCAAGAGAAGATGCATCACAAGAAGTAAGAAAATATCATAATGAAACATAAGAAATGTTAAAAAATTTAACAATAATAATGCAATGTATGCCCCCCACTTTAAAGAAATTTCTAACACCATTGTTGTGAGAAATTACTTTAAAGTAGGAAATGATCAATACTAACAATAAAGAAGACATGAGAGCTTATTTGGAAAGCTAGATGCCAAGTCATATGTTTCAAAATGAAGCTATGTCATGAAAAAGAGAGAGGAAGGGGTTGCTCCCAAAATGAAATCCCAAAATACATAAGTATCTATGGATTTGGGGTCAATATTTTTGCTACAATACTGTTATAGAGTGTGAAAACACCATCATTACCACTATACTCATAAAACTGGAAGAATGAAACATAGAGATTGAAAACAAAGAAAAATATTTTGGGTCAACATGTAAGAGACCTAAATGTCTCGACACCTTGCATCATTCCCAAAAGGAAAACACAAGAAAAAAGAACAGATAAATGTTTACAACATATAGAAGAATATAGATAAAAATAGAGGAATGCACATGAAGAGGTACATAAAATAGAATGGTATGGGGGATCACACTACTCATATGTAATCACACAAAGAACATGCAAAATGAAACAAAAATAATACTAGTAAGGCACATGTGAGTCAACCTATGGCAGGTTGTTTGCATCCTAATCTTATGTAGTATATACAAAAGGCGAAAAACTAGCCAAATGGACAACATCAAGTGCCAAAATAGGACAAGCACCAAGTTCAACACTCTCTTTAGGAGGGTCATCATTTAAGCTCATGGAAAAGGAAAAAAATTAATTTAACTCTTTATACACGTGTTCATCAATCTTAATAGTTTCATTATCATCATCCAAGTTAATCACAATAGGAGGTCTAATGATAATATCCATAGAAGTTTGTTGTTGTTTATGTTGTGGTGAAGGTGAAGAATTATCATGCATTGCTTGAGATGAGTTTGAGATTTTATTTTCTATATTGTTTTGTTCTTCTTTTGCTTATAACAAATGAGTAATAGCACGACGTCTATGCTTACACTCTCTATCATTTCTATTTATTTTCATTTATTTTTCAAGTTGTGATTGTGTAGGAGTAGGTTTATCAACCATAGGTTTCTTTTCTTCCCTTAAGGGAGGAATGGAAGGAACCATGGGAGGTTGTTCAACCACTTTCTCTTTAGCTTTGTAAACTTTTTTGACTTTAGGAGGGACTACAAGAATTATTTGATTATATTCTAGTCTCTTATATGAAATAGGTAAAGGATTTTCCATGGATTGGTCTTGGTTACATGGAAGGGATTTTGGTTTAATCACTATTTCATCAAGGATAGGAGGCTCAATCACAAGTTGAGGCATATTGGTATGGGATAACTATGCTATATGTTTTACCTTAAAATTTTGGTAGGGTTTGAAAAATAATTCTTCATGGTTTCTAATAGGCTTTATTGGCTCAGGCCAAAATTAATCCTATGAGAAATTCCCATGGGAGGACATAGGATTAATGCCATTGTGATGCATAGTAAATATTTCATTACCAAATGGAAACTTTAAGCATTTATACACAAATGATAGGATGAAATTCATGGAGAGAATCCATGGGTAGCCCAACTTCACACAAAATTGGTTCAAAGTTGGGATAATGGTGAATGAGACACTTAATTATTTTGGTCCAACTTTTAAAGGGAGATTTATCAAACCTATTGTATGGAAAGCAAAACCATTATGCATTTTGGTCCATTTTTTTAGTTTTTCATAAGTATCTTGATAATGCTCATAAAAAACAAGAATTCTTCAATGATCACATTCTCTACATAGATGGGATCAATTAATATCCCATTGGTAGGCTTGTCATTGATTCTTCTAGCTATGTAAAGAGGACCATCAGGTGCATTTTGATTATGTTATTTTGTGAGAAAGAAATGTCAAGGTGCATATCGGTTAAATCCTTATAAGCTTTAACGTCAATAAATCCAACCATATATTTTATAGAGTGTTCCTCATTATATCTTGTGTTATCATCATTCATGTCAACATTCATCACATAATTCTTTGTTTCAATAGATTTGACAAAGGAAATGTTGTTATTTGACATAGGATTGGTAAATATTTGCAGGTTTTGATGAGGATCTATTGACTTATTACCTTGATCATTAATACCTCCAATTTGAATATGATTAGAATCAATGAGGTCTTGCACAAATTGTTTAAGACGCTTTCAATATTTTGTATCATGTCCATTTTGTCAGTGAAAATGACAATAGGAATTTGGTCTATAGTTTGAAGGTAAAGGCTTAGTAGGATTAGGAGCTCTAACAGGAGGTAAGGAAATAAAATTCTTGTTTAAGAGCTGCAATATCGTATTATGAAGGGTATCAGGTAGAGGGGTGAACTTTCTATTTCTATCCCCAAAGGCATATGGATTTGTTGTCTTTACTGAAACCACTTGGGTATCAACATGTTGATTCGGTTGAGGGGGATTAAGTTGTAGGAATCCCTTATTTTGTTTCTTGAAGGGTTGATAGTTGGTTTGAGATGTCAATTCAGACTTTTCAAAATGGTTAGAGGGAGTTTTTACTTCATGACTACTAGTGGAATTTTGGAAATCATGAAGGGTTATACACAAGTTGGTAAACAATGGGAATTTCAAAATCTCAAGTTTGGCTTGGATTTTGTCTTATAAATTGGAAATAAAAATTATTTGAAGGTCAGAATCAAGAATCTTAATTTTTATTTGTGATTAAAGCATTTGGTATCACACTATGAAATTAGTGACATTTTCATCCTCCTTTTGTTTGCATGTCATTAAATCCAATAGGGTCATCTTGGGACCCATGTGTATTTGGAAGTGGTTGTAAAAGGAATCAATAAGTTCATTGAATGAACGTATTGAATTATTCGATAAGGAGAAAAACCACTCTAAAGCAGTATCTTTCAAGGATCTAGAGAAGAGTTTTGTCAAGAGTTTATATTCAAAAATGAAGTCACTAAATAGGCTTGTGTAAGCAGAAACATGGCTAATAGGATCTCCTTTCCCACTATATTTATAAAATATAGGAACCTATATACATTTTGACAGTTGTGTTCTCAACATCTCCAAGGATAATGGGTTGGTTTTGATGTATTGTGAAGTTTTTCCATTGTTGTTTTGGTTTAAAGTGGTGATTTGTTGTTGGAGGGATGAAATATTTTGCAAAAGTGTGTTAAGGGTTGAATCATTGTTAGTGTTGTGAGATGGAGGCGAATAATGTGGTGTTGTGTATGTATACAGAGGGAAAGTGGATTGTAGGTTTTTGAAGGGAGATGGATGAGGAGATATGATATTTGAATGCACAAAGCTAAGGGGATTCCCAATGGAAATCCCTAAAGAAGTGTTGACATTACTAGTAGGTTGGATGGTTGTAGTAACATGAGGATTTTTATATGTAGGAATAGAGGTATGGGTTGTGTAAGGAGGAATTGAATTTCCACCTTGACTTTGAGTATACCCCAAAGCTTGAGGACAACTAGTCAAGGTAGGAGTATGTTTATCAACATTATGAGCTATAATTCACACAATCTCTATTCCACATTCATTTTCAAGAATTTTCCTCACGTTATCTAAAGCAGGTATGGCACTACCAATAATATTTTTAGAAGTCACAAAGTTTTACAATTTCTCTATTTCATTTATCCTTCTTATGTTATCTTGTAGGACATTAGTAGCCATTGTTTCAACATCATGCACATTAGTTGTGGGTAGGGAAGTCATTAGAAATGAGGTATGAAAGCTATAATCCATAGTGGGTTGACTAGTGTCAACACTGTGAGTGAAAGAGCTAGAAATCCTAAGATCCATAGTGAATGGTGTATCATAGGATAACATGATTCTCAAACTACATCTCATGACAATATTGGCAATAGGAAACCAAGTTGTGAAGCTCATACAAGTTTCGCAAACTAGGTATGCACCCCAAAATGGATAGAAGGTGAAATGTAATGAAATAACCTAGAATGTAAAGTGCAATGAAACTATGTAAAAGAAAATTTCAGATTCTAAAGAAGATAATTTTCTAATTATGCTATGCAAAAACCTAAAAATGATATCTTTTGAATGCAATTTTGAATTCACAAAATGAACTAAATTTATCAAATGAATCTTAATATGATCATTTTGAGATAACATAAATTCTGCAAACTATAACAACAAACTAAAAACTAAAAAATAAAATACAGAAACAAATATTTTAATGACCAAAAATGTAGGAAAAATCCCTAATTAGTGACTTAGTCACCCATGGGCAAATGGTTCCTAGCTGCGGGTTTTGAAAATTGAATTTATAAATTTCTAAGTTGATTCCTATGTATTTAATATTTTGGATTGAGATAGGTGGTTGCAGTTTGAATTTTCTATAAATTTAAGTTTAAATGCAAATGCAAGATAATGCTAAATGACAAAATAGGAGACCTAATTTGATGTTCAATTTTGATTCAATTTTTAAATGTAAATGAATGATGATGCAATGTAATGTAAATGCTTTACAAACTGATTGATTATTTTGTATTTTTTAGATTTTAAAAGATGTAAAAATGCAATCCTAAAACCCTAAATGAGATGCAAGTTAAGAAATCCTAAATGAGATTAAATTCAATGCAATGCAAGTAAATGTAAATCTGAGATCTAGGGCTGAATTGGACTCCAAAATTAGAAAGATATAATGCTCAAAAATTGGGTTCACCAAAATGAAATGAGGAAAAATAGGGTTAGTGTTTCCCAAAATGGAAAGGTGGATCCAAAAAGGGAAAAATGGGTCCTAGTTCTCCAATTTCATTAGGAAATGAGATCCACACAAAGAATGTACTTAAAACCCTTAGGTGAGTCAACTCAATGAGTGGATCTTTAGATTTCCTTATGACTGAAGGATTGGGGTCAAGGTCAAACAACAATTTGGGGAGAAAAACTAAAAATAATAAATCAACTCCAAAATGAAATCTAACACTTGAAACAACAAGATTAAGCTCAATACTCATTGAACCTATAATAAAATTGTAGATCAAAGAAGGGAATATTTGAGTGTACCTTTCACCAAAAGCTAGTTTCTGAAGTTGATCTAGGACTCATTCACCCAAGGGTGAATGGGTCCACTATCAAGGTTTTCCTACAACTTTTAGGAGCCTCTGATACAAATCTAAATCTTTCAATTTGTCGAAGTGGCAGTGTTGGAATGTTGAAAATAAATTATGTAGATGAGTTTCTATGAGGTGACAACATTTATAACAACTTTTGCAACTTCATCAACTTCTTCAAATTTCTTTAATAGATCTCAGTTTTCCACCTAGATCCGCAAAACAAAAGATTATAGCAAAATTGTTTGATTTTATAAATGGGGTCACCCTGGTCAAACCCTCTATTTTAATCAAACCTTGAAATGAATAAAATCATGAAAGAGAGGGAATGAAGAATTTAACAAACTATGTTACCACTCAACAAACCATTGAATATACCTTGGAATGAAAGTCTACAACTTGCATGAAATGGATTCAATGGATGTCGATCTTGACACTTGAATATTGCTTGAAATAATGGCTTTGAGTGCTTGATTTGATCATGAAACCTACATCACAATGTTAGCTCTATAAAAATGCATGATGCAAGAAGACCTTGATATGAAAATTGGATCTTGAATGCTGCAATAAAACTCTAATAGATTTTCCTTTGAATGCTCTTGAATTTCTCCAAAACACTCTTGAATTTCTCTCTCAGATTTTGAAAATTGCTAGTTTCTTAGATGAATCTTAGTGAAATAACCTTATATTTATAGTTATGTATTCTTAATTTCCAAAATCATCAAAGCCAAACATTGAATTATAGATTTGAAATTGCAAAATATCGTTCATAATGAATTTCGTCCGAAGGTTAGGCGGATAACGCACCAATGGGAAGATAGGTCCTAGGTCCCAAACCTGAAGTAAACACCGCTCCACTTTGGGGCGGCGCATGTTAAGGAATTAATGAATGCGTTAGGTCTCCCTTCAGAAATGTAATTAACAGGGCCCTCGAAATGAATTTAAATGGCCATTTGCCAATTCGCCGACGAATTTAAGCGGATCCCATGTAGAAAAAATGCAAGGGTAACCAACACTCTGTAAATTGGCAACAGCAAGTCCACCAGCTAGGAGGACCCAAACAAGTGAGACAATGTAAAGGTATACATTTTTCATCACTATAATATGTAACTTCTACTTGATTTACTCATTCATGTAAACTCTTATTGTAAAATAAAATGCTCTATTATTTTTTAATAAATTTGTTAAGTATATCATATTAATACATATGATGACATGCAGAACACATGATATAAATTCACCTATTCATGAAACTCAAAATGCATCCCAAGATGATATTCATGCATTCTCGACTACATGAGTATCAAAGAATCTTAGTCCTATACAAGAAAGTACACACACAATTTTATTGGATTGATCAAATACAATAAAAAAGTATAAAAGATAATCAATAAAATTAGTTACCCAAGTAAAAAAAAAAGAATATTATAAGTAAAACAAGTATGGAGCGAGTGGGAGCGGGCAAGAAGAGGAGCAGGGGAGAATTTTTGGAATCCTCTGAAGATAGCGATGAAGGGGAGGATGATCTAGATGCAGATCAATTTATTCTTTTGGGATCTTTGGGTCCTAAGGTTGTTTGGATTTTGGGTTGTTTTTTCTCGCTTTGTCCAAGCCTTTTGCTGCTTCTCTTGGTGTGCCTTTTGGTATGGCTTGTGTTCTATCTAGGAGCTTCATTTCTTTTACTTCCGTGTTTGGATTTTTTCCCCTAGTCATTGTTGAAAATATCTTGGTGTTTGGGAAATATATCTATCTTTGTTGCTAATCTTCTGCTTTTGGAAGATCTTTTGGATTTGGTGCTCTCTTGGTGTTCTAGGGATCTTCTCATTCCTTGTGTTGATCCTAGTTTTGTGGCCTTTTAAGGAATCTTCTATGTTCCCCTCTTGGTTATCTAGGTTCACCTTTCTAAAAAGGGGTTGGTTTGTTTTGATGGCTCTATTGGTGGTGCCTTCACCTATGTGTTGGATCTTTGTTGCTCTCTTTGGTTGTTGTAGCTATCTTCTATCCTATTTTTGGCCAGGTGTTTTTTGTTGATCCTTGTTTTAGTAGAATTTTTTATGCTTAGCTATTGTTGTGGTGGTTTCTTGTGCTACTCCCATTGTTGGGCATGGTTCTAGAAAGCTTGAAGAGAGTGGTGCTTATATTTGTTGTTATGAATATCATTTTTGTTGTGATAGATTTTGAAGGGTGCCTCTCTTTTGTGTCTTCCCCCCCTTGTCTTTTGAAGTTAACCTTGCTAAAGGGGTTTGTTTATGCTTCATGGGTTCCTAGTTCTTTACAGATCATGGGAGATTATGTTGCTACTTTCTTAGTTATGAAGTTGTTGCTGGGTGAGCTTTGGGTCATGACTCTCCCTAAGATGGATCTGTCATGGACTAAGCTATTAGAATTTCTTCTTCTGAAGACCCAAAAGCTTTGGTTTTTTATTCTAGTGGCTGATGTGCATTTTACTTTCATGTCTCAATATCTTTCCATGCCAAAGGTGGTTGTGACTTTCCTTCCTTTTGAAGTTTTCTCTTTGGATCTATAGTTGGTGTCTTCTATGGAGGTGAAGATTTCTCCCATTGAGGTGGAGCCCTCTTTTATTGAGGTGGAGGTGGTTGCTATAGATTTGGTGGGGATTTCTTTTCTTTCCTACTTGTTCCTATCAAGGTGGAGCTTGTGTGGGAAGAAGAGTGAAGAATTTAGAGGTTTGGGAGCTCATTTTTTCCTCTCCTATAGAGGGGAGCTCCCTCCTATTAAGGTGGAGTTGGGGTTGGAGAATTTGGTGGGGTGTTGTTGCATGAAGGATGATGTGTTTCAGTCTTTAACTCCCCTATTGAGGTGGGGGTTTTTGAGTTGTTGGTGTTCCTTTTGATGGGTTTGATGATGTTCTACACCATTAAGATGACTATCTCTCTTGGCTCAATGGTGTTTTCTCAGAGCAGCTACTTTTCTAATGCCTGGTTGATACAGACATTGTCTTTGTTTACCTAAGGGTCCTAGGTCCTAGTTAAATCAAGGTTGTATAGGGACCTTGGTCCCTTATCTTCTTATTTGATGCAGCTTGTGTAGTATTGGTTTTTTTAGTTATTTTTGTTGTTGGGATTTTTTTGGTTTGCATATTATCTTGTATGCAGCTTGCTTTTCTTTGACAGGGTTACAAGTCCTTTCAAAACTGATTTGTAATGGGTTTCTAGTCCCATCAAAACTTGTTTTACCCTAATCATAAAAAAAGTACAATAGATATAGATGGTACTAGAAAATCCTTTAAGCACCTTAAGAAAAAGTAAACAACAATAGATTATGACTACCCATAGAGTACTTCATAAAAATAATAGGTCCAATCTTTCTTTTCCTATAACAAATAGAATTAAATGGAGGCTAGTACATAATTAACCATAAAATATCATTTCACAAGGTAACTCAAACAAAACTTTGGGGAAAATTTATAATCCAATAATGTAAATTATTGTATTTTTATCAATATTAAAGAGTGGTTGTAACACCTAATCTAGTCATAACATCTTTCAACATATATCACTTTTTCAAAGATTCATAGGTAATTAGATTAAAAACTAAGAAACAACCAATACCAACTATGTGTCATTTGTTAGACTTCTCAAGGCTATAATTTGTATATCCATGTATTTAGGATGTGTAATTCAAGGATGGTTGTCTAAATTTTTTTTGATCCAAAGTTCTAAGAAATTATTGATGCAAATCTTAAATAACCCTATTATTTTCTTATAAGTTTGACAAAATAGGAAAATTTGGTAAAATTATTTATAAAAGAAACATGTGAAAGATTCAAGCATCGCATAACCTACTTGCATATCATACAAAATGTTGGAATAGATGGTCTCTCCCCTTGTAAAATTTGGTATGTCCTAATATATAAGCCTAAGAGAGCCTATTTGGTTTCATATCCTATAATAATTTTATGCTATTATCAACAACTCATTTCAAAGATAATGTCGATTATCCAAGTTTAAGATGTGAAAATAAGGACCTATGGATTATGGGCCCATAATGTAACTTATGTTTTAAAAAATCTAGATCTTAATTATTTTAAATAGACCTAAATGTAAATGGAAATTAGCATAAATATTCAAATTTGATATAAATAAAATTTTGACAGTTGTTATAATTATGAGGCCAAAAATATTGCTCTTTAACATAAGTTATCCAAAAATACTCTCAAACCTTGTAATCATGTAGCACTAAACCATTTACCATTCCATATGCAAACCTATTAGAATGCATATGCATATATTCTCTAGCTATTGAGAATCACTTAAATTTTCCACTAAGTGTCCTTTTTCTACTATGGGCTAAGCCTTGAACTTAGAGGTATTTCCCAATACATCATCCTATGATCAGCTCATTCAAAGACCATATAAAACTTTTAATGTATTATTATTATCAAGTAATTGTACCATATTTACATAACTAATTTCATCATCTTAATTGAATCCTTTTGTGGCTAAAAACTTTAGAAAAGGTTTGTTTTCATATTACAATTCACATGGAAAGCTACATAGGCACCATTCTTGTTGGGAATTTTGAAAATTAGCTTTCATTTAACTAGTTCATAAAAACCACTTGTTAATGACTTAATGCAATAAATGGAGTTGCATACAATTAGCAATTTTACTCTTTTGATTTTAATAGCTTACTCTTCTTAATACAAAGTTCTTTGAATGGTTTTTAAACTCTTTATTAAATAAACAAATAGGATTCAATAATCCTACTTCTTAGAGACATGTAGCCTCTATTTTCCTACATATATGCCACCTAACCTACCTTTGATATCATGGTACATCAAATGTGCTACCAAATTCACCTTTCTTTCCATTTATAATATCATTCAAGGTACCAAGATCAAACATCAAAATAAATGCATTGTTCCACTATTTCTTATAGGAACAAAACACATCATTAAATTTTTAATATTTTAGACAAGAAAATGTGTGGAACTCTATGTTAAAAAATTAGGATACACCATCTCATTTCCCCAATTATCTCTACCAAATCATGAATTTTAAGTTAAATGACAAAAATAATTGATAGTTGGAAGGTGATGGCAATATTTTGATATTTCTCATATTGACTACATTGATAGCATAGTAGTTTGAACCCCTAACCTCATCAATAAAGCAAGATCATGTTTTGTATATTTCCTTCCTAAAATTTGAACTAAGAAATTTTCTAAGTAATGGATGATGTGAATTGTGTGTGAGGTGAATGATCTCATTTCTCCATCTCTTGCGAAGGATGTTGCTAAATCCTTCACTTTTAATCTCACAAATCAATTTACAATGCTCCTTCTCCTTATCTTTGTGAACAATAAATCTAATTTTGATAATTTATTTTAAGAGACTTGGTCTCAGATGACACAATATCATCATTAATTGGAAACGTCACAATATTGACATCTAAAGCCACACCACTTTGATTGCTGAAATCAATTAGACAAGCAATCCTTAGGTTCCAGCTAGTTTTAGAATCCTTAACCATATTCTCCATTTGGATAGAATATTATTATTCTACTTTTACTCTTTAACTACTTCACCTAGATGACCAAGAATTACACATGTGGAGCCTCCATATTGAATAAAAAAATATTGTACCTTTCTCTATACACATATTCTAAATTGGAAAAGTATTATCCTTGATCAACTTTACTTATGTTCACAAAATTTAGTTCCTCAATATTAGCCATGTTTAGTTTGACTCCTACAATTTTATTGGTTGCTTCAATATTTTGATCATATGCTATTTCTAAGCATGAAAATTTAAAAAAAAAATCAATTTCCTTGTGCCATTTTAAACACAAGAATGATCATTATTCTTGTTTTCTTGTAACAATGATTTTCTAACCACAAGTAGAAAGAGTCATCTTCCCCTTACAGACATGTCGGGCTAATGAATCATTTTCTACATCTTTTCAATGGTATTTTTAGAAGTTAAAGTAGTGTACAAATGTATAGAGAACATTAATAGATCCATAAATCCAATTAAATGTAATTCCAATTTAGTTCAGGATCCTCTAGCCACATATACAATGATATATTCACCCTTGAAGTATTGTGTTCAAAATGCAACATATTTTTGAAGTGCATGCATCACCTAAAAATCCCTTGCTATCTCTGATCTCCAATTTCAACTAACAAACACCATTGAGACTATGATGATAATATTCCTTTTAATTGGCCTATTTTCCTATTGTAATTTATTTTTCCATTTGGACTCATGTTTTCCATCCTGGGATAAATTTGAAATCCCATTCAAATATATATTCAATTAAAACCAAAGATATGGTTTAGGAACTAGTGAAAGTTAATTTAATTGCCTTACAATGACATTTTGCAATCATGAAATGTGGGTATATTTGCAAATATTTCATGTTGCCACTTTCATCCTCCCTTTACAATATATAAAGCAAGAGGATCACATAGAAGGTTAGAATCATATAGCACAATAATGGAGATCAGATCAAGCATCATAATATCATGTTAGTCACATAATCCACCTATACAACTTGTTGCATTAAACCATAACAAAAGCTACTAAATAGATTATACATACCTTCATGATTGAGTTTCGAGTTATCTCCATGTCCTTGCTTATTCTAGTCATGGTAGGGTGCAAACTAATCCCAACCAAGTGGATTCAACCCTATCGACCCATCGAAGTAGATGATGTGGCCCATGAAGAGAGAGAGAGAGAGAGAGAGAGAGAGAGTTGTCATTCCACCCCATAAGCTATGTGCAAAATGTCTTCCTAGTGACCTTCTTCCCAAGGTGCACCTAGCTATGGTAAGCTTATAAATCCTTTTTCAACAGAGCTATGAGGATTCATAGGGAGTTATTTTTATCTACTTGAGCTTGTTGGGAATCCACCTTCATGTTTTCCATCTAAAAAACTAAGCAACCAAGGGTAACCATCATTAGCATGGAATGCTCCTAGACTATTGACCATCTCAAGCATAGTATTGCTTCTAGAATCTAATCTATCTCAAGAATAGTTTTTCCCCTAGATTGTTTTCCATCTCGAGCTCAATTTTTCCTCTAGACAATCGTTCATCATGAGCTTAGCACTGTCCCTAGACTATGATCCATCTCAAGCATAGTACTACCCCTATTCTTTTTTCCATCTTGATCCTAGTACTAGTCCTATACTACCATCCATCTCGAGAAAGTACTATTCCTTGGCCTAGGCTTAGCGTTGGGCCTAAAGTGAGTTCCCAACTAAAGCTTAGTAGGTTCTCATCTTAGTTGCAGCCATGTATGGCATTACGAGTTATTTTGCTAAGAGCAATACATACTCTTAGATTCCTTATGGTAGAGGGTAAGGTAACTCCTCATCCCATTGTATAGTATACCCTAATTCTTACTATCCTTAAGGAGTAAATTTAAGATGTAAACTTGTAAAGGCTACATTTTCATAAGTCATCAAAGTATTCATTTAATTGAAAAGGATTTCCCTATCAATTAGTTGTTCATAACAAGTATAAACACTTAGATGAATGATTTTCCTATCAACCAACCAAGCCATGGTTTTGAGCAGATTTTACCTAGAGACAAAATCTAACATATTTCCATTTATTAGCACAAATTTGACTAGCACCATTTCTTAAGGAAAAATTAGACCACTAAGTCACCAAAAGAATGAGTTACTTTATTCCTTGTACAAAAATTTGACCAACATTGTTGATAAGAGAAAAAAAACCCTTAAAGTCTACAGGAAGCATTGTTCAAGAGTGATTTATTGTGTTGTTCAATGAAGTTAAGTATTGAATGTTGTTCCAATGTAGTTGACATATTCCTATGGGTCTAAACCACCCAATAGACTAAACTTAATTGGAATTTATTAAATCCTACCTGAATGAGATGTCACAACTAATCCAAAGCTTACTATCAACACACCAACACCTTGGTTATTAGGTGAGAAGCTATTTTAACTTATGATACATCAATCTAAGTATGCATATATAATTGTATCACCTTTTCCAAATCTACTTAAGAGTAAGATATTAACTACTATTCTTTATATTTATAAACATGACATACATAGAAACTTGTAAAAAGGAAATTTCCTACCATTATTCAGTCCTCACTAGCATGTTTTTTTCTTCTTCATGATTTTGAATAAGATTAATAAATCTATACTCCCATCCTTTGTCTATTCACCTGCTATTCTACTAGTTTAATCAACCCCAATACAAATCAAGAAACTGATCACTACCCAATTTAAATATGATACAAAACCTCTAGCCGCGAAGGTTATAATATAAGCTTATATGTATATCATTTCCCTAATATTCCTAAAAATTATATTAGTTAGAAGGAATCCTTGTAAATGTATAGAAAAGTAAAACTATAGCTTAATCGTTTAGTCCATATTTCCCTTTTTTTCAATAGCCAAGACTCAAAAATAATCTCATTCAACTATTGTACTAGTTTTACCTTAAGCATTCTCTAGAGTTAAGTTTCTTGTAGTTGTAAGAATTTACTTCTATTTTATTTTAAATCTTGAAAAAGAGTGAAAGAAACATGCTAGGTAAGGGTTTGAACAATGAGGGAGTAGAAGAATTAGCACTAATTTTCAGAGACTACACAAGATTCCAAGCTAAGCAATGGAACAACATAATTAGATTTTGTAAAATGGTAACCCACATTAGAGTAGTAGTCTATATCACCTCATTTTCACATATGATAATGCATTATATTTTAGTAGTTATTTGTGCAACCTAGCAATGCTATGCTTCAATTTTTTTTCATACCCCTTATGTAATTTATCAGTTATCCTAATCTAAGAAATTCCATTGTCCAATAAATGCTCAAACAAAACTCTAAAAGAGGGTGATATGGAAAAGACTATTTTCAAATGTTTAGAAGAAATTAATGATTCTAAGGCCAAGATAGTTTTACATTAAGGTTAGAGTATCACAGAAGATTAATTGCAAAAAAATAAAGGAAGAGAAAACCTGAGTTTGTGATGTCTTGAAGAAGAAAAGTGGAATTCCCTAGTTTTATAGCTCTGGTCTCCTCTTTAAAACTTGTACAGACCCTTGAAACAACCACGTCCTTGTTTTTATTTCTCTTTCCATCAATTCTATCTCCTCAAATGAGACCTCTACAGGTCAATTTAAGGAAAAGCAAGATGAGTTTCTCCATGGCATGTTGGTCAAAGTTCTTGCCTACCATTGGTGGTTGTTGCAGGGGTTTCCAGGCCTCTTAATGATTTTTTTGTCCTCCTCCTCACCAAGATTCTTCTTCCTTGGTCAAGATCTCTTCCTCTACTGCTATGTTACACCACCTTCTCCCGTGAAAGCATCTCTATCTTTTTCCTGCATCCTCTTTTTTTTCATATTTGCTCAATGGAAAACTTTATTTCTTTATTCAATGGTTCAATGGAGTATTCTTTATTTAACAACACTCCACGTTGCATTTGATATAAATTGTGAATTTTTTTAATTCATGCTTTTAAATTTTTTCATTTAATATTTCATAGCTCCTTACTTTGTGGTTTATTATTTATTATTTTTGTTGCCTATATCTTGGTTTATCTGTGCCCAACTTCAAGGTTTATTTTAAATGTGAACTAATTTATTTAGGCAGTTTAATTTATTTAATTAGCCCATACCTTTATAGTTGTATTTTATTTATTTTAATTAGATACGTACTTATTTATTTTAATTTATTTATATACTATGTTATCTATTACCATTCCTATTGAATTTAGCATATCAAGCAAGATCCTTAATTTAGATAGAACTATATAGATTATCTTGATGACTCTTCCTAGTCAAAAATGAATAACTATGGTGATTATTATATTTCTATGGCCCTAGATTTGAATGAACCTCAGGTTGGTGTTGTTGGTTATATTTTTATAACCAAACTTAATCCCACCAAATGCCTATGAATTTTCCACAATTCAATGATAAGAAAAGGCAAAGATTGTCCAAAAAATGAGTAAGGATTACTAGGCCCTTACTTCTACTCTTCGGGCTCTGTGAAACCCAAGAGGGTGATCCTGATAATGCTCAAAAAATATCCTCTTACCATTTTACCTTGAACATTAGAACAAATAGTTGTATTCCTATCATATGCAAATAGATAAATTCCCCCAAGGATTTGGCTAATCCTTAAGCAAATTCTTATCTAAAGCAAGGAATAAGTAATATCTCATATTGACGTGTTATAGTTAAAATGTTAAAATGTTTTTCATTCTCATTTTGTGCTCTTGGTCAAGTGCAAGGCTGGCTCATTTACATTCAAGATAACCAAACAATTAGACAAGTGTTTTATCTTTGGGTAATAGAGTCACACTTGTAATGATCTATAATACACTAGCAATTCAAACTTAGCATTTTTGGACTATTGACATATTGCATTACAATATTCAATTCACTGTGTCGAAAACAAAACTACTTAGCAATCCTAGAATTTTCTCTCATAAACCTACAATATTATTTAAGCATTTAATCAATTCCTTGAACCAAAGTAGAAATAAAATCACTCATTCAACCAAAATGATTGAAGATAAACAAAAAGATCCTTTATCATTTCATTTATAATTTGGAAGACAAAATACATAGGAGAGAATGCACTTTCAAACTTGCATTTTCATTTATATATTGTTTTGATTATAAAAATAATTAAGTTTTTTACAAATTAGCTTATACCCCAGACCTCATACTATTCTATTTATCTGTGTGTGTATTTACAAATTGCTCTTACATGACCTCAGTTTTCAACCTAGACCACCCAAGACCCAAAATTTGAACTGTTGTAACTGGCCCTTAAATCCCAGTTATAGAAACATGGGAGAAACAAACATCATGCCAAATTAAAATTTTAGTCACATTTACATTTGACACTTAATTTCATTTCAATTTCAAAGATTCGTAGACAGTTATATTTGCACTTCCATATGGAGGGAAAGTATAAAAGAAAAAAACCCATATCATCCATTGAAGAAGATCAACCAACCTTCCAAAAGGCACATTCATCATTGCAGCAGCACCAAAATATTTTGTCCATGTCAACCAAAGAAGTTTTACATGTCAACACCCAAGACAAGAAATTATATGCTCATTGAAGAAGGAACACCTTCCATCATGATAGCAGTATCATCAAAAACAAAAAAGCACGAAACAAGACACTAACTCTACGATGGTTCATCATCCTTAGAATCAGAGTATGCATGTCCCTCTAGGGCCTTTTTTGAAATTGGAGAATTTTTCTCGCCATCATCAGATTTTTCTAGACTAGCCATTGCAAGAAGGTACTAGGCATACTCTGGATCATCTTCTACCTCATTCTCCATGGTGACATTAGGTTACTCCACACAAGAAACATAAGCCTCATGACCCTTATCCTTTTCTTCTTTTCTTTAGACTTATCAAATTTATCTGCCTTCACCTCCTACTTCTCTTTACTCTATTCCTTTAGGAACACACCACCAAGTGTGCTTTGACTGCAAAAAACAACCTTACTCCTTAGGTTGTAAGTACTCTTGACACCACCCTTCTTAGACATATTACATGCCTTCCTCTTGGCCCTTGGCTTTGTAGGAGATCTTGGTGTACCTTGTTCAATTTTAGGTATATCATTCCAAGGTTCTACCATACTAATTCTCCTAGACCTTCTAACTAGTTGGATAGTCTCATTATGCTTACTCATTCTCACAAAAAATAGAACAAGAGCTAAAAAAATTTGATTGCAAGAAAATTTAACCAGGTTTTTCTCAAATTGATTTTGTAGAACAAAACCCTCAGACCCACACAATTCTTATCAATATAAGTGGAAATTGTAGGAAATTAAACTCTCACCACCCCAAAAATTCAAAACTCGCAAGCCAACTAATGCATAATTGAAATAAAGTAGGCATGAATACCTAATTAACCTAAAAAACTACCTCAATATCTATGAATTTTCTTGCTTGAAACATACACATTTTTTCTCTGGTTCTAAACCAATTCCTCAGCTCTTGATGGTTGCAAATTGTGAAGAAAAATAGCTCAAAATACTCATTAAGTAGAGCAACTAGAGTGTGTAGCCATTAATGTTCAAAGGAGGCTTCACATGAGTGAGTTGACAACCAACCATCCAATTTTGAATCTCGGTCATTGATCTGACTTGATTTAAAACATAATCAATGATGCTCCTCTACCATTGCTCCTTACTTTTACAACTTGTGCATTAAATATGGTGATGACACCTTAGAAAGCTACAACATCACCATTTGATCTCATTATTCATCTCTTGTTTGAAATCCATCATGTATCGCTATTATGGTCAATGCTTCTTCAAGTAAATCAGTGAGGTGCTAAGAGTCAATGATGAGGAGAATATTCTCTTAAAAATTATATGCTTTGTAATCCACTTGAAACCATGATGGACACACATGACCTGATGGGCATAATTCATAACATTGTAATCACCCATCACATATTTTCCACACAACGGTCACAACACATCAGTGATGGAGAACCCTAAGTGACTGGTCAAGACCCTTCATGTGTCCATAAGACAAGATCAAGGGCTAAGAAAACATCGGCCTCTAAAAAAATTCATATCAGTGATGGCACACATGAAGATAAGACCTCATTGCATTGTTGATTCATAGTAAAACCATGCAATCAATGACGCTTTAGAAACTAATGGCAGAGAGATACTATATATCGCTCATCGCCACTTTAAAAATCAAGGTTAAAAATCCATCCACAATGAGTGATATGAAAGGGAAACATTCATTACACATCATGGATTCATGGCCAGTAATCAAAGGACAATATACGATGTGGTGATCAAGGTGATGAATGAGAACATAAAGGGTCCAATCAACATGTTCTTACAAGATGTTTCAAAAAGGGGACCTCCTAGGACAACATAAGAAAATGCCTCAAAGGACATAAAACCATTTTATTTAAATGATGTAAAGGCCAAACAAGGTTGATCAATCAATCTTATTAAAATAAAATAATCTTATGGACCTAGGCACACAAAAATATTTGGTAGTGGGTAACGAGATATCCTAATCACAAGGGGCCAGCCATTCAATAGACCTCTAAGACTCAAGTTATTTTTAACATGACTGAGGATGGGAAAAGAATGTCAACAAAAAATTATAACATTTGAAAAGGGTGCCAAACTTATGGGTTTTCAGGAAGATTTTTCAATAATACAAACCCTAAGGCAACATGATAGACAAAACCCTAAGCTCGCAGATATGAAAATAACCAAATTTAGCTAGATTTTGAGATTAAACATAAAGAATTTTTGGGGGTTCCATCAGTGGCTCCTATTGAGGACATCTATTTCTTTAGAACAAAGTGACAACCTAGAATCTTAGGTTGAAAGTAGACCAATCACAGAGAACCAAAACTATGACCTACCCAACAAAGCAAGAGAACCAGACCAAAGAAAACTGACATATACACAAATGTACAATGTGCACCCGATCTCAAATTTTCTCAAAATATTTCCTTGCCCTATATCCCTCAGCTTCATTTGGTGGCCATCGACCCCCTAAACTTAGAACTCGTTTCTTTTCTTTGTCAAAACATTTATTTTCTATTGTTCACACTAGACTAAGGCTAAAATTATTACCATAAATTTCCCACCAAGTAATCTTGCTATGGTCACTATGATTAACCATAATTTCCATGTTCTTGATCTTTCCATTGTTAACATTAACTCTTCCCAACTTAAAATTATCAATGTATCACTTCACCTTATTTAGTTCACAATCATACTCCACCAAATAATCGTCCAATTGGACTAGAAATTGAAAACATTCATAGTCCACTTGATCATTAACACCATAAGGGTTGATATCAAATTCAATTTAAACATCAAACTAAAAACCTTCATAAACACTTTGCTCAAGATTCTCATCCAGAAACATACATCCTAACCCTTTGGAGTTACACTGCAACTCCACTTCTAATAACTCAAGATTGATAGAAGATTCATATAAAACCCTTGAGTCATCCTTTGATTTCTATCCCATGCTAGATAAACATTCACCTTGTGTGATGAACAAGAAATTTTCATACATAGGCATGTTCTCAAATTGAATTTCACATTCATCTAAGCACTCCATACCAGATACAGTATCACATGCTCCATTATTTCAAAAACATGATTTATTAAATTTCATAGTATTTCGGCCCCTACTCAAATTAGGGTCATCACTAGAAAGATCAATATCGATAACATCCCATGCATCAAAAAATATCCCCATATTAGGATCACTAATATATGTTGATTCAACCCTCCAATCATCATCTAGCTTGATGCAAAATGTTTCATAGGATGGCTCAAATGACTCAAAGCTAATAGGGTGAATAGCAAGGAATTTATGTTCCTCATCAATTGACAAGTATGTTGGCCTAGGTGTGAAAGGAACTTTACAATCTAAATGTTTTTTGTTAGCAACCAAACAAGCCTCTTCATTATTTTTCTCATCAATACATTCCTTGTCAAAAACAATCATGTCCATGTTTTCAAATAAACTTGCATATTCCATCTCTATTTCACATAGACAATCAGAAGCAACTAGGACATGGTTATTCTAGTTAGTGTTGTGCCCCTAGCACACACGCCCCGTTCAAAACATGGACCCTCTCTTTCTTTCACCTTGTTGGGTCATTTTGTCACTGCCTCATTTTATGTGCCCTCGTTTTGGTGTCCTAGATGGTCAATATGTCTCTAAAGTCTCACCTTAAGATGAGATAGCCCCATCCCTACAAAATTTTCTAAGTCCTGGGCTTTCACGGAGTTCCTTTGGTAGTTTGCCTCTGCTAGTGTCCTTCGCACCCTTCAGGCCTGACCTCCCGAGTTTTCCATCTTAGTTTTCCCTATGGTGCTTGCCGTTCCAAACAACTGAGTGACTTCATCTTTCCATGCCTTGGGTCCCGATCATCCATCTGCCATGTCTCAATACCTTTGGTGACTAAGTTCAAAATTGCACTACCTCGAGACCCTCTAGACCCGGCCTTCTGGGATGCTCCTACTAGACTTTTTTTTTCTTTCACTATCTCTGACAACCATCCTCCAAGGGCTTCCATCCCTTGGTACCTAGATCCTTGATCATTGTCCACATGAATTGCATTGCAAACTGACCCTCCTTCATTTTCTTTGGGCCTAGTTAACCAGACTTCTTTTCCTAGGGAGCCATTGTGAGTTCTTCATTTGTCAATGGTCATTATTCCATGTCCTTCTAGCCACCGGATTTCGGACCTCCCACCACCATCTCAGAGTTTGAACTTACCAACCTTACCATCTGCCATACATGCATTTATGGAAGTGTATTAAATGAGTTTAGTAGTATAAATAGTAAGCTCAACCTACCATTTTCACAATGTCAGGTTAGTCAGGAGAGAATTCAGAGCTGCTAGAGAGATCCAGTTCCCTCGCTATTCATCACCACCACACCCGACACCTACATTGACTGATTCCTTAGGAATTTAACAACTTGCTTCGTTAGGTTCTTGAGGCATGCTCATCATCTACCCTCCCACAATGTTCTTTTATGATTTCATGTTAAATAATGGATAAGCGGGGGAGAAATATGCATTCGCTAGGTAGAGGGAATGAACATCTAAAAAACCCATGTCGTAAAAGGCCAAGGAACCCTTCAAAATTTCCCTAAAGTTGAATTCGGGACTTTACCATTGCCACATCATTCTTCTTACAGAGCACTTGTGCCCTCTAGGCCTAAGACTTTCATTGTTGACTAGAAAAATTCAAACTCAAAACATTGAAATGACATAAAAATGTCTCTCCGGGCGTAGGACCCCTAATTTCCTTGCCCTGCTCACCATTAGGACTTGCAAACTCAAAAAATTTTAGCCTCCCTTCATGCCTTGCAAGCTCACTCTAGTGAGATTTTGTTCCCAGGATGCCGCATGGGTTTCACTATTTCAAATGGCATATCCACCTCATCTTCCTATGCCTGGGCTCTGTCGTATCATTCATTGCCAGATTTAAACAAGCAAGGTGCCATATCCATAACCACTTGCGGGTCCCAGACTACGAAGTTCCATCCACGGACTTCCACATGGACGTCGCCGTTCCAAATGGTCAAATGACCTCTGCTTCCCACCTCCCAGGTCCCACATACCCTAATTTTTTTTCGAGCTCCAAGTGATTAAAATTTAAGTGTTAGCTTCCATCGGACTTCCTTTGTCGAGTTTCTGCCATCGGTATTCCATCTTGTCTCGGCTATTGTGAAAGGGAAAAATGAGCCCATCTTTCCATCTCCCAGGGCCCTAGTTGCCCAAAAACTCAATGAAAGAAATCCAAAGGCCAACCACGATGTTGGGTCTGGTCCGCCAGGTCACTCCCATTAAATTTCTGTTCAACATCCACTATTCCAAATGACCATCATCCAACAGCCTTTGGCCCCTTAAGACCCGAGCACTTAAAAGATTAATAGGTTGTCTTGGCCACCTTTCAGCCCCGTGGATCCCAAACCCTAAAACTACATCCTTGGAATTCCATTTTATCCTAGACATTTTAAACGGTGAACCTTAGACAACTTTCTCACCTCTCAGCTTCGGGTGCTCCAAAGATGATCCAAATAACCTCTGATCGAGAAATGAGCCTTGACCCACATGCTCAAATTGAGCCCTCCTCTACATAAATATTTCGAATCATCCAAACTTGAAGCCAGGAGAAACCACATGGATTTCCCTACCTTGTTCTCCCTTCACAATAGAAATCCTACAAGGGAAGTTCAGCCCCTTGGGTCTGGATTGACCAAATTCCCTCCAGTAAACTACTAATGGCATATTGAAGCAAATATTTGATTTCATGAGTGATGTATTATCCAACCTGACTTCATTAGTAGGGGTTTTGGCTAACTTTGATGTCTTTATGCTTAATTGTACTTATCATGCCTTTTTCTATAGGATATATGGAATCAGGTGCAGGATCCTCAAGGGCAGCTATAGAAAAATACAAAGGGAAGAAATTAGGTAGAGTTCCTCATGGGAAAGAGGACAAAGACTAGATGAAATATCAATTCCAAGGGGAGCCCTTATACTCAAAGTTTTTTATAGACTAGAAGGAGATCATAGATACCAATATTAGACACATTGATATTGATGAATTTAAATAGAGAGTCAGAGTCAGCCCAAAGACCAACAATGCAAGGCTTATCAGAAGCAATGAAATTGCTAAGGCTGCAGGCTTTCCTCCATTCCTTATCACTCCTAAATTGGTCATGGATTGCCGACAAGCATATCAACCAGAGACTAAAACAATAGTTGATGGAGATGGGAAAATTTTGGCTAATATGTCCAGTAAGGCAATAACAAAGACCTTCCACATCCCTACCTTTGGGGAAATGGAGCTGCCAACCATCGAGGAATGCAAAGCAATGTGGGACTAGGACTCGGTTGGCTACAAGAAACTTATAAATCAGTATTTGCTCAAAGAGAAGTGGGGCAGCGCTGCCAAGGTCCCCCAAGAACTCTTCTACAACAATTTCCACAAATATTATCATGACCTAGTGACTCTATTAAGCAAAATAATGGGCCTTCCCGTTGTAGCATACTTTCAAGAATGAATGGTCTATTTTGTAGGGTAGATCCTTCATAGAAAGGACAAGAATTCCATGTAGACTACATTCTACTAGGGGGAATAATAAGTGACTGCTTCCACCAGTAGTTTATGAATATCAAGAAGACCTCCAAATTTTATATGGCATCCTACCTTGTTTATTCACTGGCCGAATGAAGGTAGTATAGTGGAATGTTTAGAGCACCTAATGAATAATTTGGTCATGCATTAAAAGTTTATGATAGATATGCTTAGTTGCAGTGTAGAAATTTCAAGAGGGATGATTGTAGAGTGAATGACGCTTTCGTAGGTCACATTATTAGACTACTTGGAGGAGATTTTGAGAGAAGAGTCTCCCACAGTGCTCAGGCATTCCTAAAATAGTATGCCTTCTTGTCTATTCAGTACCCTAAATTCACCTACATTTGTTCCCAAGGTTACATAGAGAGGCCAAATAAGCTGCCTCGGTATCCCATAGACTGGATTATATTGCTAGAACTCTCTTGGCACTGCGACATGTACATGCTCTCCTTAGTAGCAAGAATTTGGCAAGAATCCCCTATCCCCTTTCTTTTGTCCAAGGGATGTACAAGCTACAAACTTTAATGTTTTGTAAATTTAGAAAAGGAGTTGGCTAAGTATCACTTCCAGCTTCATACCACTCGCCCATGGATGGACCCATATGGGCACATAAGGAAAGCACTAGGACCAGAGTACATCCACCTACATCACGTTGAAAAATTTTGGGAAATTTTCCAAGATGATAAGGAGGTACACATGAGGAATTATATGTGAATGACTGCATACTTTGTGAGAAGGGTGAATCTGTTTCCTATCCTTGATCAAGTGGAAGAAGATGAAAGCAGAGTCATGGATTCTAGGTACAATGCATTCACTAACTTGCCACTTCCAGCAATAGATTGGGATGAGCAAGAGGTTGATGACCTCGATAATATAACCAAACCCATTGAAGCTCACACCAAGGAATGGGTTGATGGACAGGTAGCCTGATTGAAGGAACAAGGGGTTGTCCTAACATATGAAGGGCTCAAAAGTGAGCCTAGTGCCACAGATGATGCTACTACTACAACCTCGATGGGAGAAACATCTAAATATCCCCCGCTCACAAGATCAAGGAAAAGAAAAGAGACCGAAGAATAGCAGCTGAATCCAAAATTTTATGCAAGGAAAGCTTTAGAGGGTGAGCCCTCAAAGAAACATAAAGGATCAGGAAGTGTCATAGGGCTGCCCATAATTCAAGAGGATTCCCTTCATGAGGGAGAAGAAATATAGATGGATCAGTCGAAGCCTCCACCAGTCGCTTTCAATGTTGTTGTACCTCCACCTAATTCTCAAGCTATGGTTGCTACATCCCCACCCACGGTGGACATCTCAATCCAGCTTGCCTCCTCTTCACCAACTAGGCCCATAGTTTTGGTTGATTCCTCCTCTGCTACAAATTATCTACTTTCCTCCACCTCCATGTCTCCTGCCACGTCACTTCCACTGGCAGCAACAACAATACCAATAGCAACACTCACATTTCTAGAGGAATTCTTGTGAAACATGTAGAATGTTCCCTTTGATATTTCCCAATTACTGATGGATCCCACCATCCAAGTTGCCTTAGCATAGGTCCTTGCCTATGCCCCTCCCTCAAAGCCTCCAACGGAGCCACCAACAATGGAAGCTACAATGCAAATATTCGAGGAGCTGGAATGGTGAGAAAGAGAAACCTCAAAAGCATTGGAAGAAGAAGTAGATGAGTATCATGAGCATCCATAGTATCAGCACCCACAAATTGACAAGGTGGTTCATAAAGGAGAAGAAGAAAGATCTTCTAAAAGTGGAGATGAAGAAGAAGATGCTAGTGGTAAAATCATTATGCAAACTTTAGATCCAAACTTTGAAGAAGAGTTGGCCAAGAAATTGAGGGATGTCAGGAAAGAAGTGGAAAGGTCACCTCCCAAAGAAGAAGGGCAAGAAGATGAATAAGCAAAAGAAAATGTGGAACTTCCTATAGGTGAATAGTGAGAGGGAAGCGCTAAACATGATGAAGAAATGCCTTTCTCTAAAGGACAAGAAGAACAAGAAAAGGAATAGCAGGAAGATGTGTCACCTCCTCACAAGGAAGAAGAGAATGTAGAAGAGGATAAACCTAAAGGTGAGGTTCAAACTGACAAGAGCCTCAAAATTGAACAACCCGAGGAACATGTGCATAAGGATGAATAGGATGAAGTAGTTGAAGAAAAGGAAGAAGAAGAAACTGAGAGAGAAGAAGGTCCTAGGGAATTATTTCCTACTAAGTCTCCCATAAAACACCTTGTGTTCATCCAAGAACCTGATGAGGAAGAGGGAGAAGGCACTAAAATGGAGGAAAAGGCTCCTAGAGATAAAGAAATAGAAGTCCAAATAAAGGAGGGGGAAGATGATTGTGGGTCACCTAAAGAAAAATCTACTATGCCCAAATGGCTAGAGAAGCAACTTGAGAAGAAAGCTCCCACCCCGACTGACCCAAGAGAAAGGTTGGAAGCTATCTTAGCTCAGGCACAAATTAGCACCAAGAAGGAGAAGAAGCCCAAAATTAGATCTAAGGTGATGATGGATGCCTCTAGATCTAGAACTGTCTAGGTAGCAACACCAGTAGTGGGAGAAGAAGGAATAAGCTATAATTTCTCTACCATTGATTTGGGAATAGCTACTAGAGAGAAAAAGGTAGAGCACCTCCAAGAATTTGTTGCCACTGTAGTAAACCTAATACAACAAGACAAGATTTCAAAGGAATAGCTCAACGCACAAGTGGTTGATCTGACGATGTACATCCAACAATGGTCCTCTATGGAAGAAGTACCTACCACGTCTGCGCCTCCACTACAACTATTGTCAAAAGAGAAAATAGACAAGATGGAAAAGAGAAAGAACTTGGATAAGACTACAAAAATTTGGTTTTGATAGTCCTATATGTTGGAAACATGGGCATCAACTGTGCTATTTGGATAGCTAATAAATTATTGGATCTCCAGCAGTCTCTTGAGGATATGAGGAAGCTTTAGACTGACTTCTTGGAAAGATATGAATCCTCCTACCTAAAGATTGAGGATATTCTTAAACTGCCAAGTGCAACTTGGGAAAGAGATCTCACCTTCAAAAAAGATGACCACTAGCTGGTGGATGTATGGAAGTGAGACCTTATGAATCAAAAAGAAAGGTTGGAGTTGGTACTTGATAAGGTGAATGTGGATATTGAGTGGGCTAAGGAAATCAAAGTGGATTGTACTCGGTACTTGAAGTTACTAACAGGATATGATATGCCTACCATACAAATAGATCTAGAGAAGATAAAACCCCACTTCCAGAAGAAGATCAAGGACAGGATGTCAGAAAAAATCACCATTGATTTCATGAGATTCATTGCCCAAGCCTTTACCCAGTCAGATATGTTCTGGGACCACACTGTAAAGTATGACAAAGACTGGGAAAATCTTACCAAACAATCCAAAGAGTGGAGTTATCAAGTGTTGCAATCTGAGATCATAGATGTGGGTAAGCTCTAGCTATTAATTCTAAAATTTATAGAGTATGCAGCTTTGAAGAAGCAAGAAGGCAACCCTATTATTGATGAAGATCTCCTAAAGGAATAGTTGCAGCAAAAGGGCAACCAACAAAAAGACAAAATGCTACAGTGTTGTCACTAGAGGACAAAATAGGGATAAAGACAAAGTTGTATTTTAAATTGTAAAATATTGTGGGGTAGGTAGAACCCTAATTTGTAATGAATCTTGGCCACACAATACAAATTAATCTTGGCCATTCATTCTACCTTTTGGACACTATAAATAGGGGGTCTCCTCTCATTTTCAAGAGAGAGTTGAGTTGTTGTAATGACATGTTGCAGAAATTTTAATGGAAATACATTGACTTTGGTGCATATTTTGAGTTTCTCTACATGTTTCATGATTCAATCTCTCGTAGTTAGATGTTTTAGTTAGATTTTCATTGTTGTTCTAGTTGGTTTTAGATGGCTTAGATATATTCAATAATGTTGTTCTGTGGTTATGAATTTTTTTGTTGTGTAGATGCCTTCCCAGTCCATACCTTTTCCTATTTTCTACTGGTAAATGGTTGTGTAAAGTTAGTCTAGGATAAAACTTAAAAGCTTCTTTAAAATTTTATCTTTATTTATGCATGTATGTGGTGGATGAATGGTAAAATATCTACAAACATTAGAAGATAGCATAGATTTCATGATACTGTAGGTTTCTTGGTTAAGTGGAATCTTGTTTGAAGGAAGTTGTCCAGAGCAGAACCTCCATGATCACTATTCATAGTTAGTTGCAGATCCAGGAAACTCTCCTCTTCCTTGCTCTTTTTCCTTTAAAAAAAATAAATAACCTAAGCTAAGGTTCATTGCACATTGTAAAGCCAAAACTCAAGGAAAACTTTGGAGTTTCAGATAGCTATTCGAACTTGCAGCAAAGTGTATGCCAGTTTCCATCCTAGAAAATTAAATCTTCAAGATTCATTTCATCCTACCCAGCTATGTAAGTCTTCCTTTTGATTACCAGTAAAATCACATCCATAATCAACTGAGGAATTCCATGCAAGTCATGACCTGACACCCGAGAGACCTTGAGGTGGTTTTCAGCAACTTGTTGTTGGAAGTCTCCTTTCAAGATAGGCAGTGCACTTACACATTGCTTGTGTTGAGAAAGTGTGAAAAACGCAACATCAATAGTTAGCACCACAATTTTAATCATTTTTAACATTGTGATTAGGGTTAGGATACTAAACACATATATTCTTGTCTTCAAACTCATCATCATTCACAAAGCTAGCACACTTAATTCCTGATATAACTAGATTACATTCCTGGTACCCCTCACATGGGATTTTTTCATTCTCTTGTGAGAAGAATGTCTCTAGAGCATTAATAGCACTACACCCTTCATGCAAAGAAAAATGTCTCTAGATCATCCTCAAAAAAATAATCAAAAACCTCACTCTTTCCTTGATCTTTATCACAAGGAGATTCATTATCACATGTCCTATGTTCAAATTGTTCAAAGTGAATGCTCCAACTCTCATTCTTAGCATCTTGACCATTGATTTGTGATGATACATCAAAAAAACTTGCAAACGTATCCTTATCTTCATCCCTGGTGTATTGATTTGCACATAGGTTGTTTGTGAATTGATTACAATCATTGTCCTCACCTATATCATAAGATAGATGTCTATTATCTGGTGTACACTTCTCAGTTGTTTGAGTAGCCTTCTATTTTTTCTTAATAGGGTAACCATCTTTAACAATTTGAGACATCATACTTTGTGCATAATCATACCTAGCTTCCTCAACAATTGTTATCCAATCAAGTATCTAATCAAAACCATGAGGATTCAACTCTTTTGGCAAGGTACTAAGCCTTAGCTAAAAATTAAATGTCACAAAACAAGTCAATGCATACTGAATCCTTAGGTCTAAAATTCTTGGGAATTACCAACAAGGCAACCAAAAACCTTGCAAATAGGTCATATGGTGATTCTCCCTTATATATTTTCATAATGGAAATTATTGAACAAAAGACATTTGATCAACATTGTTTAAGCTTTATTCATGCTCAATTTGGAATTCACCATTAGTTGCATTAGGTAATGATGGAAAAAATAGAACAATAGAAGCATCTCTATCTTGAAAATTTCTCTTGTTATCTAAGTCACTTATATGAGATGTGCTAAAATAGCCAACACTTGCAGCCATATACCCCTTTATCATTGAGTATCTCAAGCCATTTTCAATTTCTATGGCAATTTGAAATTCATGATGTAATGTTGTAGGATCCTTGTCTCTCAACAAATAACTCATTTCTTCATCTTATGAACCCAAATACACAACCAAACACTTTGCATCACTTGGTCTCATAGTTTCAGGAATATCCCTTATTTCCTTTGCAAATTTGAGATTGAAAGTTGGAACTAGCTCTTCTTGATCCTTTTGAATTTCCATGAGATATTTCCTTATTGAACTTGGATTAATCCTTTCACCAAACTGTTCAATAAATGCTACCATGAACTCATTCCATGAGGAAATAAAACATATTGGAAAGTATGAAAACCAACATCTAGTATCTTCCTTTAGAGATTAAACAAAAAAATTCATGACAACATCTTCATGACTTATCTCATAGTCTCCCACCAAGTCCATAAATGTATGAAAATGTCTATAAGTTGACTATAAAATTTTCCCTGTGAATTTTGGCAAATGTTCCCTGACATCATTAGGAATAGGGTTTGGGAAACCTTGAATACCATTAAAATTTAGTGGTCTATAGCTTCCAATAGAGAAATTTCCTTGAGAGAATGACATGGAGTGCACATTCTGCATGTTCTCACTTGTCACCCCATAGGGACAAATAGGGGAATGATGCATTTTTTGGTACCCCCTTTACCAGCCCAAAATGTCAACTCTATAGTTGATCATTCACTGCCCTTATTACTCTCTTTCATCATGACCTTAAAATGCATAACTCAAATATATTCATTCCTAAGATCTTTCTAATGGGAATATTTCAATAATAAACATACTTCTTTCATCATAATATAGAGACCTCAAATTATATCTTAGAAGTATGCCAAAATAATTACTACCATTCCATTTATTAGTGCTTAACTTCACTTGAAATAGGGAAACAAAATATTTTCAAGACTTTCAAATATAGTTTTTATAATAAATTTATGCTTCTTGAAAGTCAATACATGGGAAATACCTGGTGTGAGATGAGGAAATTTTAGTGAGGGTCAATTACACTTGATTCATGATGAATTGAAGCATAACTTTTCCAAATAAACCTACATCTACAAACAAGATCATTCAAATTGGAAATATAAACTAAGCATTTTAATAAAATTGAAACATACAAACTAAGAAAACCATTAAATTCCTAATCTAACCCATTTGAAACTTATCCTATTTTTGAATTGGTGTCATGTTGATGTGAAATGATGACCCTTTCCCAATCCTGTGATCAATGAGTGAATTTCAGTCGATTCTATCAAAGATAATTGATGAAACCATTGTGATTGATGTATGAAAACCTAGTTTATGCTAAAAATGAACATGATGCAAGCTAAGTTATCATTATTTTATGCTAAAATGAACTAATTATGCTATGGCTAAACTAATCTAAGCTAATTCGAAGCTAAAAGATGAAAACCCTAATTCATATACAAACTAAGATGGATGCATGGAAGCCATTAATGGATGCTCTAAGCTATGATGCAATTAGAAATAAACTAAAACAAGCTCAAAGTGAGTAAAAGATGAGAGTGAGTGCATATGAATTCAACAACATGAATTTGCTCTGAAAAAAGGATCTATTTGTCTCCAAAGAGTGACCTATTTATAGGAGAGCAAATGAGGAATGAAGGGTTGAGATTAAAAATATTAATCAACGGTCCAAGATGAAGGAGATGAGAGGCATGGATCATGTATTCTCATCAATTGATGAGAGTGCATGATTGGATTTTAATCAAGGGTTCACAGTTGCCTCAAACAAACACACTTTTGACTTTCTCACACTAGTCAAAGGTGACTTGTTCAAAAGGTTGGAAGTTAAAACTTGCTTTAGAAGCCAAGTGAAAATATCCCTTTTCCAAATGATGAAGGAATAAGAATATTCTCATGGGTGAGGAAAAATGTATTTTGCAAATTAAAACAAATTTTTAATTGTTCAAAAAGGGGATAAGGAATATTCTATGGGAATATTCCCTTTTTAGAGGAAAGTTAGTTTAATTGATAATTAAATAATATTTAATTGTGCAATTAGAGGATTAGAAGAATTAAAGTGTTTTTTCATTAAATTAAATGATTTAATGAATGGGGGATAGGTTAAATGATATTTAATTAAATAACTTAGGGTTATTTAATTAAATAAGATGACTTAGGGAATTAAATTAAACATTTTTATGTATTTAATTTAATGAGATGAAATGTTACCGTGAAGGGGGATGGATTAACCTACTTAAATTAATTAGGCCAATAGATGAAAATGATGCAATTAATTAATTAAATAGGCTATTTAAATTAATTAAGTGAAAAGAAGATGAATTAAAGAGGAAATGATGTTAATAAACCTATTTTAAGTGTATGATATTGATTAGGACATTTTTTAGTGTCTACATTTTTCCCCTCTTTGAAGCAAGGTACCTACCGCTTCATTTCAAAGACTAATGCTTTTCGAATCAAAACAGTTGCTTAAATAAATAAAAAATCGGACAAAAATTCTAAATTTTGGGTTGATTTCTTGATAAAGGTTAAAAGCTTCTCCAAGGGTCCAGAAAGGCTCCAAGATGCAAGAATTATGCAAAAAGATGTAAAAAATGATGCAAAATTAGGTCCAGATTGGAAAATTTAGTGAAAATGATAATAAACCCTATCTTCCAAGTTAAATTAGGGCAAAAAACCCTAATTTTATAGCTTAAATAAGCCAAGAAGTGTCACTTTCAATTCATTTGTGCATTCACACTTAAGATATTTTTGCTATTTTGAGCTCTAAACTTCTGACAAAATGGTGCGTTGAGAGCTTCCCAGGCACATCTCCGACTGATTTCGAGAGTTCCAGCGGCTTTTAGGCATAGGACCACTGGTATGTAACTACAAACTTGATTTGAAATTTAACTTTTTGATTCATTTATTACTCTTTGAGATTTAATCTTTGGAAACATTGATATATAACAACACCCAAATTGAAATCAGCGACACCCAAATGAATTATAGCAACACATTTATATGGTGACGCTGTTAATGATTTAAAATTAAGGTTTCTAATTTTAAATGGTGACACATGCTTACATGGAAATGCACTTGCCGATTTAGAAATTAGGGTTAGGGTTTTCCAAAGGATAAATTGTGATGCTAGTTTATTTGGCGATGCATTTTTCGATTTGTAATTTTAAATTCTTTGGGCGTCATAATTTGAATATAGCGATGGTATTGAAGATAGTGATGCTTTTGTGATTTCTGAGCTATAAATTTCAAATTGAGTCAAATTTTCTTGATTTCTTGACATCATGCACTTTTTGGATGCAAGAGGTCTTTCCACTTCTAATGTCACGGGAGCATAGGCCCACCATTTTGGAGAGATTAGATGATTTATCAGAGTTATGCTATGAGAACTTGGGAAAGATCAATTTGTGGTATGTATCATATGCACCTGTGATTCAAACACACCTTGTCATGATGATTACTCTATGCAAGAGATGGCAGAATGAGACCCTGTCTTTCCACCTTCTGATAGGTGAGGTGACAGTGACTCTAGAGGATGGATGGCAATATTACATTTTTCCATACATGGTGACCGTGTGATTTATGACACTGATGATGGGTTTGATTCCTACCTTGAGGTTATGGAGATGGATCAAATTTCTATGGTTACATCATAGATCAACCTCAAGTCATATAGAGGTCATGTGTCAACCTTCAAATTGATCATCACAACCATCATTTTAGGTTTGGTGGCTCCTGATAGACATAGTAGAGGATTCAACCCAAGATGGGGCTTAGCATGGCATTGGATGCTACATAGGAAGACACTTTTTTGCATGGGGGCCCATGATGCTAGCCTCCCTATATCATGATTTACATGATTTTGTCTACTGTGATGGGAGAGCCATTAGTGTAGGGGTGACTATGCTACATATTTGGGTATGGGAGCACATTGTCGTGCTCTAGCCTATTGTTCAAATGGTAGATGTGGAGCCAAATTCCCATCATTTGGAGATATAAATGTGTCATTACCATGAGGAACACTAGACAGATTGGGCTCTCGTATTGGTGATGGGTGATTGATGATATGACAATTTTTCGTTGGCGTCCATGGCTACAAATGCCACCATAGTTCAACGATATCCAACAACTATGTTTCACTAGGTAGACTCAATACATGTAGGGTTGAGAGCACCATATTATTTAGATATATCTACCATAAAGGGTAGCCCACCAATTCAGAGAGGTCCAGGATAGACCTGATGATGCATATAGGTCCATTTTTGTGAGATTGACACAAGAGGTTCCCACATGGGGATTGACTATCCCAGCTCCTAAGGTAGTAGAGAGCTTTAAAAATTTGGTGGCTTAGCCTTGGGCATAAGATCAAGGATAGGTGGTAGCTCAAACTATGCCTACATATGATGCTTGGTTTGTCCCTCCTCGATGATTGACTGATCCAGTGGGTGTTCCTCCGAAAGGGAGAACTAGAGGTAGAGGAGCATGGAGAGGCAAAGGATAGGGTGGCTAGGATTGCTAGGATGGTTAGGTTTTGGGGACCCTACCGATTATACAACAGTCTCCATAGGTACAACCACAAGTACAACCTTAGGTACAACCTCAGGCAGGACCACTACCACCACTAGATGCTCGGGATGCATAGATACAACAACTACAGCAGCAGGTGCAAAAATTGACTGGTGAGTGGGATTAGGCCTACCAATAGGTTTTGGGTCTTACTACTAAGTGAGACTAGGCAGGACAACCAGTTAGCATGGAGAGAGAATAGAAGAATAAAGAATGAATGACCATTGATTGCGATGAATGCTTCAAAAGATCCAACAAGTCCTTGATCCATTGAGACTTTATTAGAGATGGTGATGAGACAATGCAAAATGCAGGATGAGTTTCTCACACTTCATAGTTGGGATTTTTCGTTGTTCCTTATTGTTTGATATAACACATAGACACGATACATCAAGGTATTGATAACTAGGACAACATTATATCTAGTGTAATGGACTTTGAATTAACAAATAGATAGGATAGTTCTTGTTCACATCTTGACATCCAGAAATATCAAATGGAATGCAAGTTAGAAGCTTAGAACATATTGGACCAAAGCATATGAAATAGTCAACAACATACCCCAAATGACCTTCCTACACACAACAAAGCAAGTATACACCTGTAGACATCCGATTTTGATCACTTCCATATGATCAAACGCGTCTCCTTATTCATCCAATTGCTCATCCCCTCTATCAATATTAATTAAACCATTTGTTTAATTAATACCTTGCATCTTACATAAGGGTCCTAAAGTATTTAATTTAATAAATATTTACCCCTTTTCCTCCTCTAAATTAAATAAATTTACCATTTTATTTAATTTAGTCATATTCCCCTTTTGGAATTAAAATTCATTTTCTAATTCCTCTTTTCTCTCTCATGGTCACATCCTCCAACTTTTGCAAGTTGGTCTCTAATCCATCTTAATTACTTCATCTTCTTCTAATTAACTAGGGTTAGCATGTGCACACCCTTAATCATCATTAGGGTCACATCCTCCATAATCTCCCACTTGCTCCTAATGAGTCATTAGTCCATCTAACTAAGTACTTGCACAACCTTAATCATTTGGTTAGCCTAACCTAATCCTCCTCCCACTTATGGCATGTGTCCTTAAGTCAACCTTATTAAAGGCTTTCTCCTTTTGGGCAAGGCACTCCACTTCCCTATGTGAATTTTTAATTCACTTTTTAATCCCCCAAGGCACCCAAAAGGAATTTTTAATTCCTTCACTTCTTCCCACATGTCCTCTACTTATTCTTTATTCTTTTCCATCTCCCCATGAGAATATTTAAGGAATTTTTAATTCCTCACATGTCCTCTCACCCACATGGGGACAAGGACCTCCTTTATGAGGAGATCTTGTCCAATCCCAAGGTACTTTGTACCCCCCTCCATGTCATGTATTTCTCCTTCCACCTCATGTCCACTTCACCTTTTAGGGCCATATCACATGCCACATGTCAAGATGTGAGGGCTTGTGAGTTCTCAACTCACCTTGGCCCTACATCTTGATCTTTGGTGGCTCAATCTTGGCCATCCATTTCCCCTAGGAATTCTCAAAATTCCTATAAATACCCCCTCTTTTCTCTCATTTGGGGGGAGATCATTTTGCTAGCCAAACTCTTGTAGTTTTGTTTCTCAATCTACACTTAGCCATTTGCATCCATTTTCTCCAACTATCTTGCATCTCACACTTCACATCTTTCATCTACTTTCCATCCAAGGAGCATACACATCAAAGATCGAAGGGCCAACCAAATGATCGATTCGACGCAAGGTATAGAGTTTCATTTTGTTGCTTTCATCTTGTGTTGTTTCCAACTTAGGCTAATCTTGAGGTGTAGGTTGTGTTTGGTGTTTATTTGTACTCTTTTACTTGCTGCTCATATTACAATGCTCACATTCGACCTATCACATTTTTGGCATGCCCGGTGGGACCCACAAACGGGTCTATTTCTTTCATGTTTTCTATTTTTTGCATTTTTGCAGGTCCAGGTTACAGAGTGGCGGACCTATCGTGATAGAGTGGCGGATCTGTCTTGACAGAGTGGTAGACCTATCCTGTTGTGGCGGACCTATCCTGACAGGGTGGCAGACCTGTCCTCTGGTGGCGGACCTGTCCTGTTGTGGTGGACCTGTCCTGAAGTGGCGGACCTGTCCTAACAGAGTGGCAGACCTGTCCCTACAGAGTGGCGGATCTGTCCCTGCAGAGTGGCAGACCTATTCTCCAGAAGGTAAAATTTTAAGTTTTTTTTATTGTCTTTTGGTAAATTAGGCACATAGTTTAATTAAAGGGGTCAATAAACCTTGTTTGGCATGTTTGGGAAAGCTATTTGACATATCCAATCCCCTTGCGCCATTTGGCAATCTTGGGTGATGAGAAATTGTAGCTTTCCAAGTCCTTTTGAGTCACCCCTTTTTCTTTACTTTCTTAGTGGGACCTGCTTGGGGATTTCATCACCCCAAGGGATGATTCCAACCACATGTACCGGTGGGGTATATAAAGGGGGGAGAGCGAAAGTTGTACCTCAATCCAACCACGTTGTAATTGGCGAAGCGTTGGGATGACGTGAAGAGTTGGTTCTAGCCTTTAGTATCTCACTAAGGTTCCCGACTCACGCTTGTAACGAGTTGGTGTTCACAGTTTGGGCCTCACATACTGAGTGTATATCGAGGACTCCTTAGCAACCATGTGCATCTTAGAGTAGAAGACTTTGTTGACCATACCTATTTCTACTAATCTTAGGGTTGTGCTGTTTGAATTGTCTTTCTTATGCAAAAAACCAGTGATTATCAGTTTGGCCAAGTCTTCTATGATTGCTATATTTTGGGTCCTTTGCCTTACCCATCTGTCCAAACATCAAGCTTAAACTTATCCTTTGGCAGACTTGTCCTTATCCCTTGGCGGACCTATTCCTGTGCTGTGGCAGACCTGTCCCAACCTTGTGGCAGACTTGTCCTAGTGCAGTGGCTGACCTATTCCTGCGTTGTGGCAGACCTGTCCTAACTCTGTGGCGAACCTGTCCTAGTGTAGTGGTGGATCTATCCTAGTGCAGTGGTGGACCTGTCCTTGTGCTGTGGCAGACCTGTCCTAGTGCAGTGGCAGACCTGTCTTTGTGCTATGGCAGACTTGTCCTAATGCTGTGGCGGACCTAACTTTTGACCAGCCTATATTATCACTTGGCATTCATTGTCCCTCTGTTTAGAACATTGATATGACCATTCAGCATCCAAAATAAACATCTGAACATCTATTCTGAGTCTCCATCCCTTTGTTCTAAAAGTCATTTATCCTAAACACTCTTTTGCTTGTTTTGAGAGCCATTCATCTACTCTGAGACGCTCCCCATTCATCCTAAACCCGCTTTCATCTCTGATCTTTGTTATTCCATATAAACCCCATTGGAGTAGTCATATGAGTTGACCTAGGTGTTCATCCCTAATCGCAATCATCGTAGCTGGCTTAGGATCGCCATCCATCCTAAGTCAGTTATCCTTTTCGACCCAATCAATCTGCTTCTATCTCAAGTCAGATTCAGTGTCGTTATCATACATCCACCCTTCAATCAACGCCTAGTGTTACGAAGGATCCTTCTTAAACTCGGTTGTGGATCTTGGTCTTCATCATACTTATCATCAAATCAATCCTAATCATCAAAGCCCCACATCATCAAATCTATCTAGATCAAAATTCAAAACCTAGACTAATCTAGTGTCATCAAATCAATCCACATCGGTCTCACCGATCATCATCAGCTAATCTCCCATCAAATCAAATCAATCTTCCATCATCCAAGTCTTCCCAATATCTTGATCCCTCTCATCATCTTGCATGCTTGTTCAAACTCGATCATAGGCAAAGAAAATGGCCGACCAACAAGCCTTGAATGCCCAATCAAACAACCCTCAAAATCCCACCAACACAGTCAACATCTCATCAGATTCTAACTATGGTGCTAATATCCCTCACGATCCCCACAATGGCACCTCATCAAAATTCAATGTGGATGGTCAAAACACATCACCACCTGCCTGGGGAGGAAAACATGGCTGATCAACCTGAGCTCACATTCGAGGAACACTTCAGCAACCCTGTTAATTTACAAATGACAGAACGCCTTCTTGAAAGACATGGTGACAAAATCTTGGCTCACTTGATTGAAAAAAGTGTCAAGTTGCCATTAGGTGTCGACTTATCCAAGTATGGCACCTCCACATCTAATGTACCCCAAGGTTCACATGACATCCCCAGTAGCTCGTATGTCCCCAACGTTCCTTCCGTAGAAGGTTGGCATCAACCTAAATTTGGCAACGTTGTCCTGTATCCCATTGGCAATCCCACACATCCCACCATCTTAGTCACGGGAATACCCCAAACCATTGATCCTAATGATCCATTTTCCTATGGCATGCCGCAAAACATCCCACAACCATAGCCATTAATGCTATCGGCACCACTCCCCTCGAACCCGCCTCCTATCAACATTGGGGGAAACCCTTTCACCGCCTTGCCCCCACCTCCTAGGGCTACCAATCCTCCACCATCGTCATTCATCCCCCAACAACCACCCCAATCTAACAATCCTCCACCATCGTCATTCATACCCCAACAACCGTCCCAATCCAACATCCCTCCTCCATCGTCATTCGTATCCCAACAACCTCCCCAAGCCTATGCTCCCACTAGTGCTCAACAACCTTCCTCACACAACATCTCAATCACACCTCTACCTCAACAACAACCATTGGTCAATCCCCTATTTTCAACACAACCATCACAACATCAACCACAAGGAAATCAACCTTGGCCTTCAGCCCGACCATATCTCCATTCCTTGCATCCATTTTACGCCCGCAAGTGCAACCACCGCATAACATCCCATCTCACCCACCAGAGCTGCCAACTATGCATCAACAACCACCCCATCATTACAACTACTATAACTAGCAACAATATCAACAACAACCCTCCTATGTGGCATTACAACAGTCATATCAGTACCCCCAATATCTGCAAGCTCATCAACAACACCTTCTCCCTACTTCCCAACAATACGCCACCCATAACTACTTGACCCATCCATATCTCACCTCGCAATAGCAACCTCTTTATCAACAAGGTCCCTTGGCGTATCAGTAGGGGATGCCACATCCTCATCCATACGCCCATCTCCAAACATCATCTTAGAATCCACAATCATCCTACCATCAATACCCATCCAACACACCGGCCAATGCAAAAATCCTCGAAATCAAATCCGCTCTAAAAGATCAATAGGCAGGGACTGGCAAACAATCGTTCAAGTTTGAAGACATATGCCCATATCCGTATGATCCCTCCATCTCATTGATTCCCTTCCCCAAATATTTTGAGATGCCAAAGTTTGACAAATATAAGGGGAACAAAGATCCTAAGGCCCACTTACAAGAGTTTTACTCCCAGTGTCAAGAAGTTATCCACAATAACAACTATCTCTTGCATCTGTTTCCTTGAAGTCTGGGAAGCAATGTGCTAGGGTGGTTCATGACCCTCGAAAAGGGATCTATAAAATCTTTTGCGGACCTATCAGAAAAGTTTGTCTCCTACTTCTCCTTCAACTTGGAGAAAGATACTGATGCCCTGGATCTTCTCAAAGAGAAACAACGTGAAGGGGAAACCTTTACTAGCTACCTCCAGAGGTGGCGTGCCCTAGCAAGCCGAATGAAAACCCCTTTGAAAGAAAAGGACATGGTCACCCTCTTCGTGGAGAACTCTCATCTCGACATGGCTCATAACTTTTGATTACATTGTGTCACCACTTTCACAGAGGTAGTAGAGAAGGTACTCATCCTTGAGCGTGCCCTTGTTGCCAAGGGGCACATCAAAATATATAATCAAGATAAGGAAAGGACATTCAATGACAAGCCATGTTTTTGGAACAAGAACAAAAATGTAGTAAATGATGGTGTTACTGATACTAAACATGTCCATGTGGCCAACACATCATAGAAACAACAGCAATCCATACCTAATGCCATATCTGTACCACAAGGGACACCCTGTCCTCCCCAACAGTCTGATCAAAATAACCAAGGGAACACTAAACGCTAATATGCTCAATTAGGAGAACCCTTGAGTGTCGTCTTCAATAAAATGTTGCAGATCAGCTATCCGATCACGTACCCTGTCACCAAGCCACTCAACGAATCCAAACCTAAGCCCGCATGGTTTAGGGAAAATGAATATTGTGAGTTCCACAAAATCAAAGGACACTCTTTGAATAAGTGTCAAGGTCTAAAAAACTACATCCAGGATCTCATAGATCGAGATGACATCAAGGTTGACCCTAGTCAAGCTTCGTCATCCAATGCTCAATTGTAGATCTATCAAAACACCTTCCCAAACCATAACCAAGGCCCGAGCACTTCCAACAGTAATCCTCAAAATAACAGCACAAATAACATGAGCTATAAGAATGTACCCCTCAATTACGAGGGCATTATTCATTACATTGAGCAGGTAGAACCTCGTATATCCATGATACATGTCAAAGCTAAATACCCTCAATGTGCTATTACCACATGACGAGCCTGCATCACCATCCCTATAGCCTCTGCATCCACCCAATCGACTCCTGTAACCTCCCAGTACAACATCCTTGATCACTTAGGAAAGACCCCTGCACATATCTCCATTTTGGATTTACTTAAGTCTTCCCTAGTACATCAAGAAATCCTCAAAAGAGCTCTACAGGAAACCCATGTGCCTAATAACATTGATCCCACATAGTTCCAAGCCTTGGTAGGACACCTAGCTTCATCTCACCAACTACACTTCAGCCAAAACGATATGCCCAACATTGATGCCAATCACAATCGCCCCTTACATATCGAAGTCGTGGTAGCCCGCCATAAAATTAAAAGAGTCTTGGTAGATAATGGCTCTGCCCTCAACTTTTGCACTCTAAAATTCATAAAATAGGTGGGGTACACTCAAGCAGATTTAAGTAATTAGATCATCACAATCAAGACTTATGATAATGCATAAAGGAATTCAGAAGGGATCATCAATCTTCCTGTCCAAGTGGGACCGGTGGTTCAGTACATCACCTGTCATGTCCTTGATATGGACTTGCCATATAACCTCCTCCTTGGCCATCCATGGCTCCATGCTATGCAAGTCATCCCCTCCACCTACCATCAGTGCCTCAAATTCCCAATCAACGAACAAGAGGTCACCATCTATGCCGACCCCCAACCATTTGAATATTTCTGTGCCTTAGAAGCATCATTTCCCCATTTACATTATTGTCCTATGGTTGAAATGGGGGCATCTCAGTCATCATCTGTTAATCCACCATCCAACGTGATAACCACTTCATCCTCCACCACTGATCCTACAGTCACAAAAGTCTAGATCATTGACAAAGGGTGTGGCAAGTACGAAATGCATACTGCTCTTAATATAGCCACCATGCCACCATCGCCACATGAGTATGGTCAACCTTCCCATGCTACCCCAAAGGAAGACAAGACTATCACCTTCCATGGAAAAAACATCCCTACCACCACTTTCGTATCCCCAAGTATCAAGCCAGATGCGCCAGAAGAAGACATAAGCCAATGGGTTTACCGAGAAAAACCCTAGCCGGAAACTCCTCTTAAGGAATACTTTCAAGAAAAGTACCCCTGGCCAACAAAGTTCATGGAAAAGCATAACTATCAAGGCAGGGGCCTAGGAAAGCAAGAACAAGGGCAGTTGTAACCCATTGATACGTCCCCGCTACCAAAAAAATGTGGGCATTAGGTATGACAAAATGTAGAAAGGCCCCGAAACATTGTCTAATGCTTCCAATAGTGTAACTGTGGACAATGGCTCATTGGAAGACATACCCGAGAAGGAATCCATCATACGTGTGTACGATGATGTTGATCACGCCGATCTATCTTCCATGTTCAAATGCCTATCTGTCTGCACTATTAGCCTATCTCTTTGCCATCCTGAGCTTATTGATTGGGACCTATGTAATCGCACACCTGTCAGTATGTCTACGGATACATATATCAACCTTATGGGATTGGGGGAGGATGAACACTCTAGTCGCAAAAATGAGAATAAGAAAAATAACAAATGGTCATCTAGTGAAAACCTCCCTGAGGCACTTTGTGACCTTGAAAAAGTAAAAATAAAGGACACATCTGATGGAAAAAACCTCGAAGAGGCGCTAGAAGATGGAGATGTTCATCTTCCCCTTATGGGAACTTAGTTATCTGCCTAATCATCTATTCTGATTGAAGAGACTAAAGAAGTCAATCTGGGAACTGTTGAAAGTCCAAAGGTCACCTATGTAGCTAAGTCACTCTCAGAGCAAGAGTATCCGGTCATCGTGCAACTACTCCAAGAGGGAATTGTTAACTTTGCTTGGTCATACTCAGACATGCTAGGCTTAGACCCCGCCTTGGTAGTTCATCACTTAGACATTCGCCCAGATGCCAAGCCTATCAAACAAAAGCTCCACAAGATGCATCTACAAGTCACATTGTTAGTAAAGAAGGAATTGGAGAAGTTACTAGAGCCGGGTTTTATCAGACCAATTGACTACTTCGAGTGGATCTCCAATATAGTACCAGTTGCTAAACCAAATGGAGACATTCGCATCTGCACAGACTTCAGGGATCTCAACAAAGCTTGCCCAAAAGATGACTTCCCCTTGCCTAACATTGACATGTTGGTTGACTTGATAGTAGGACATGAGATGTTATCCCTTATGGATGGCTTCTCTGGGTATACACAGATTTGAATCACATCTGAGGACCAACACAAGACTGCCTTCACAACCCCTTGGGGCACTTTCTGTTACAATGTTATGCCCTTCCGTCTCAAAAATGTGGGGGCAACATATTAGAGGGCAATGATGGTCATCTTCCATGACCTAATACACATCATCATGGAGGACTATGTCGACGACCTATTGGGAAAATCCAAAACATGAGCAGAACATCCTGCCATCCTGAAAAAGATATTTGAGCGGTTAGAGCACTACAAGTTGTGGCTAAATCCAAAAAAGTGTGTCTTTGGGGTCACTTCAAGAAAGTTGTTGGGTTTCATAGTCTCTCGCAGGGGCATTGAGGTTGATCCCGCCAAGGTAAAAGCTATTCTAGACATGCCACCCATGCAATCTCAAATGCATAGAAGCCTCTAGGGAAGATGCACCATCCGCTGGTTCATATAGCCCAAATTTATAAGTGCCTATTCAATATTTTTGAAAAATATTCACCTTCCTCGATGGAACTAGGGCAGCACAGATGGGTTTGGACAAAAAAAATTAAAAAGATTATTATCCCATCCTCCTGAGGTTGATGCCACCATTCCTGCAAGCCCCTCTTACTTTTATATATCTCGCTACCTAGTCAGTGTTAGTATTGTTGGCACAACATGATGAGTCATCGAAAGAGAGGGCAATCTACTACATCAGTCGGACAATGGTTGGCTATGATCTAAACTACTCCCCCATGGAAAAATCCTACCTTGCACTTGTCTTCAACACACAGAAGCTTCGACATTACATGTTTAGCCATCCACAATTAATCACAGACCATCCATTGGGGCACCCATCTAGAACCACTGGACCGGCCGGCACAAGCGGGTCAGTGCTCCCCAGTAACCAACATAATATGCGTGGACCGCAAGGCTATTAAGGGACGATAATCAGAGACTCATGAAGTAGCCCTTTATTGACAGTTTCAACTGAATACGAATCGGATGAAGAAGTCTTCCTCCGCCGATGAGACCCCATGGGACATCAGATGATGGATCATATACACATAATGGATCGGGGGCAGGAATTTTATTAGTTACCCCTCAAGGTGACTACATCCTAAAGTCATTCAGGATCGCATTCCCATGTACCAACAATATGGCAGAATACGAAGCTCTCCTCACCGGCCTCAAACTTGCAAAACAGTGGCACATAACTCAGTTAAAAGTCTTTGGTGATTCTTTGCTAGTCATTAGGCAGGTTAATGATGAGTTCCTAACCAAAGATGATAAGCTATTACCCTACAAGCACATGGTGGATGATTTCAAGAAATATTTCACCTCTATATAATTAAATTCCTAAGGTAATAAATTGTGTTTTGATGATGGCCACTATTGGCCTCTTTACCGGGACATGCCCAATTCAAATAGAGTGTGATTTTCTAGAACAACTTTTAATCCCCAGTAGTTGCTGATATTCCCCAGGACCGATATGGTGTGTAAATTGTGGGTCCATTTCCCCATGGTACCAAGACATCTATACCTACCTATGGATAACATTATACCCCAAACTCATAATGAACTAACACAAACTTCTTATCTACCGCTTCTATATTACCTGTTATGATGCTTTATTGGGCGGGTATGATGGAATCCTCCTTAGATGTCTAAATGAGATCGAATCCAATGCTACATTAACGGAGGTACATGGCGGTGTTTGTGGAGCACATTCAAATGGTATGGCTCAGGCCAAAAGGATCTTACGAGCTGGATATTATTGGCCTACGTTGGAACACGATGCTTGCGAGTTTGTGAAGAAGTGTCTTCCATGCCAACAACATGTAGATTTAATCCATGCCCCAGCACAAGATCTTCAGCCCCTCCTGGCACCATGGCCGTTTTCTTAGTGGGGTTTCAACTTGATTGGCAAGATTCACCCACCATCATCTGACGACCATATATTCATAATCACTGCCACCGAGTATTTCACCAAGTGGGTGGAAGCAATGCCCCTTTCACAAATCACTGACATTCAGATCTCCAAATTCATCCTTTACCATATCCTCTGCAGGTATGGTATACCGTCCACCATCCTCTCCGACAATGGCAAACCCTTCAAAAACCAAGCCATGAAACACCTCTATGACACCTTTCATATCCAGCACTATTGGTCAACACCTTATTACTCCCAGGGTAATGGTCAAGTGGAAGCAACCAACAAAACCCTTATCTGTATCCTCAAAAAGGTTGTCAATAATACTAGATGAGATTGGCACCTCCACATTCATCCTGCCCTCTGGGCATATCGCACGTCCATCCGCACCCCGACAGGCGCCAACCCCTACTCTTTAGTGTATGGTGCTGAAGCCGTCTTGCCAATCGAAGTTGGACTTCCATCATTGAGAATCTCTCTGAAGAACCTTATCAGCGAAGAGGATGCTTGTGTTACGCAGCTTACACAGCTAGAGTTACTAGATGAACAAAGAATAAAGGCCTATGATCATCTGCAAGCATACCAAAATTGCCTCAAGCGTAGTTACAACAAGAAGGTTCGTCCTTAATAATTCCAGGTGGGTGAGCTTGTCCTTAAGGAGAACCAACGTACTCAGCAAGATCGATACACGAAAGGAAAATTTGAGGCAAATTGGTTGGGGCCATATATCATAGCTGCTAAATATGGATCGGGGGCATACAGGTTGACTACTCTTGAAGGAGAACCCCTTGACAAGGCCATCAATATCATGCATTTGAAAAAGTTCTACACCTAAATCTGCTTGGTTACCCCACCTAGTCAAAAAATCCACCAAAAATCCACAAAAATCCAAAAAAAAAAAAAAGTCAATAAAAAAAAAGAAAAAGAGAGAAATAAATTCATCCTATGAAAACCACCTCTTGGTGGCGCCTTGGATAGGTATGGGTGGTGAAAACCTGGTAACAGGCATCATCCATAGAGGGCTTAATCATTATCTACCTGACATCCTAGTTATTTTATGCCGTCATCCGCACTATTGTCGTCACCCATCTCATACCAGGCTGCTTGGTAAATATTGATTGAGCATTGGATGACCCATCTAGTCTATCCCCCATTCCTAAGCTTTTCGATATCCCACTCTGAGCTTACGTCATTCACGTTCATGTCATCAGGCAGGATTATCCATCATGTCGGTCTTCACCTAGGTCCCATCCCGTCAAGTCCGTTAGTTGAACTACGTTGCCCCTGCGCTGTCACGTAGGTAAGGTTGATCATTTGATTCGCCCTCGAGGTTTTTGTCCATCATCATCAGTCACCATTTGTTTTCTTTTCGCTTTATCCATGGTCCTTTCTAGAACTACGAGGGCTCTGCGCTTTCACGTAGGCAAGGCTAATCTATGATCAGCCCCTGAGCCACTAGGTCTGTAGGTTATGTTGGTCTTTTGTGCTTCATTATCAAGTTATTCCCACATCTAACCGGTTCTTAATAAACAAAATTCCCTCGTGTTACAATATCTTGTCCCTCGATAACATCCCTTGTCAACTGGATCATCCTACTTTCGCATCCATCTTTGGTCTCAACAGGATGAATCCTTCCTAGCAGACCTCAACAATCACATCCATCACCTTGATTCTATGGCAAAGGACCTGTTGTCTTGATTATGATCTTTTGATGCTTTCAAATTTTGTTTATCATTTTAGGTTCCTTCCCATCACTTGTCAAGGTCGCCTTGGTTCGTCATACCATGGTGTGCCTTGACCTACTAACATGGGGGCATACCTTGATCATTTGTTTTGACTGCTATCTTCTCGGTTGTCCCTCGTAAGACCCACTGAGATCTCCAAGGTCTTGTGTTACGCTGGGACAACTTTGTGTGTTTGTGGTTATCTCAACACCAGGCCCGACCGAGGTCATCATGACATTGGGGTGTTGGGATAACCTTCTTGTTTGTTGTATTTATTTCATGCGTAGGGTACTCATTCGCCTTGATCTTCCATATCAAGGTGCTTGGTATCCTACACTATAATAAAAATCAATGCTCCAAAGATGGAAAAATCTCATTTTCACTGCATTTTTACCACTTTGCATGCACCCTTTATTTCCATTAGGACCATCACTTATGATGTCGGTTGTACAAGTACTCTCGTTCTTTTTTCTCTTAAGTCCCCTTCTTCTCAGGATATTAATGGTTGTTTTTGGCAAATGCACTCTTCCACATGCCTATCGCCCATCCGATTTCTCATAACGGTCTTTATTGACATTTAGATGCATTATAAACATTTACCTTTCGCATCCATAAATCATAAATCATATAAACATGCATAACTCATCCATCCACATGTGCATCCATAAATAATAAATCATATAAACATGCATAAATCGTCCATCCGCATGTGCATCCATAAATAATAAATCATATAAACATGCATAAATCATCCATCCACATGTGCATCCATAAATAATAAATCATATAAACATGCATAAATCGTCCATCCAAATGTGCATCCATAAATCATAAATCATATAAACATGCATAAATCATACATCCACATGTGCATCCATAAATCATAAATCATATAAACATGCATAAATCATCCATCCACATGTGCATCCATAAATAATAAATCATATAAACATGCATAAATCATCCATCTACATGTACATCCATAAAAACTTAATCATGAAAGCATAAACCATCCATCCATATAAACATGAGTATATATATAAAACCACATCATGAATCATCCCATATAGCTGCATAAATAGAAACATTATGCATAATGTCAATAAAGACCATCGCATAATCAAAATAATAAACATCCTATCATAATACAACACATATCCATCATATATCACCAAATAAGATACAAAATCCAGAGATGTGGATCACCTCTGACCTCTGGTGACATGAACAAACCATCCATCCTATATCTGCCAAAAATAACTGATGTCCTACATCTGCCTGCTCTATTGTGAGTTGCCCACATCTGACCTCTACGGAGAATCGGGCGCTAGCCCTCTGTGTACTGGGGCCCCCTGGTACTCATGGGTGGGTGTCCCCTGGTAACCACCGTATGGAGACGGAGTCCGCCGGTAGTCGCTGAATCCCCTAGTGCGTGTCCCTAATGACTAGGATGGCCCTGGTGGCTATGGAGCCTGACTGACGTAGCGTGCCATGCGCTGCACTGGATCTAGAACAACCTACTCATATACCCCCTCCAATAGCTAGCCTGCTACATAAACTCATCCC
>VDFB02266973.1:0-51101 GCA_007258455.2 Sequoia sempervirens
AGAAAGGAGGCCTCAAGCAACAGAGAACTTGAAGAAGAAGAAGAAGAAGAAGAAGCAGCAGCAAAAGAAGAAGAAGAAGAAGAAGTAGAAAAAGAAGAAGAAGAAGAAGAAGAAGTAGTAGAAAAAAAAGAAGAAGAAGAAGAAGAAGAAGAAGAAGAGGGAAGAAGAGAAGAGTGAAAGAAGAAGAAGAAAAAGAGAGAAGAAGAGAGTGAAGTAGAAGAAGAAAGAAGAAGAAGAAGAGGGAAGGAAGAAGAAGAAGGAAGAAGAAGAGAGGAGAGAAGAGAAGGAGGGAAGGAAGAGGGAGGGAGAGGAGAGAGGAGGAAGGAGGAAGAAGAAGAAGAAGAAGAAGAAGAAGAAGAAGAAGAAGAAGAAGAAGAAGAAGTTCCTAATCAAGCTATTCAATCAATGCAAGGGTACCATGTACTATTCCTCACCTCTTCCTCTATGCCACATCAAAAGGTTCAAGTAAAGGAAGAACATATTCATCATCATCAAGAGCTTGATGCAAAGGGAAGACACATCTTGAGTTGAAGTTAATTTTCCAGACACACATGAAGAAGCTGGGGACATCAATAGTTCCAAGTTACCTCCTATAAGGAAATATTTTCTAGTTGAAGTTACCACATGGGATGATGAAGATTATATGAAGAAACTACCACAAGTGTTCAGCATTGAGGACAACACTTTTGTAATGGTGAGGGGCATGTTATGCCCTTACTTATATAGTGCATATAGTTATGAATAGTCAGCTTGTGGATATCTTAACTCCTAATTAAGTCATATTATCATTAGTATATTATTATTTAGTTGATTGGATCAGCCTAGGTCTTATATAGGTGTGTCTAAGTCAGCCTAGGTGATACCCTAGGCATAAATAGGTATATATAGGAGGTTGTGAGTCTTATTTCACCATCAAGTTTTGAAGTGTGTTCTCATTTGAGATATTTGGAGGTTTTCCCCCTCAAAGTGGCTTGTTATTCTTTGTTATTATCAATTATTTGCAACATATTTCCTATCATATTCTTATATTGTGCAAGTTATTTCATAACATTTGTACTACAATGGAAACCTCTTCTAAATATTTGAGGGTGGATGAGAGTTCTTGTAGTCTTATGAATATTCCTTATCACAAGAAAATAATATGTGGGGAGAAGGATCCTTGTATTCTAGTTAAGAAAAAAAATCAGAACAATTTTTCAAACCACCCTAACTTTGGGCTGGTTTTTTGAAAGCTTTTGTATTGCCTTGTCTTTTGTAGTGTCATAGTTTCTCCTCTTGGTTGTATTTTGGTGCATTTATGGGCTTATTGGTTTATCTCTATTTGTACAAGGGTTTGGGCCCTTTCAATATCCTTGCTTACCTAATAAAAAACACAAATATTAAACAATCTCATTCAATGTTCTCAAAGGTCACTAAAGCTAATAAACAACACTTGCTAGAAGGAGGTGTAATGGTTACACTGATAGAAAATTATATGATAGTAATATTTATACTTATTAACTTATATATAACACAGTTATATTTAAAATAAAATATTAGCTAGGCTAATATTAATTTAATCTAAGAAATATAATATTTGTAATTATTGGCTTATATGAAACTATATTTAAAAATATAAATGAATAATTATAACTATTATCATATATAATTTACATAATGTTAATAAAGGCTATAATATTAGCATATAATATAATGGTAAATATTATAATTAAGATAATATTTAATTATATGTTACTTGTTACAATGAGAATTATGTTAGGATAGGTGACATTATAATTGCTATCCTACGTTGATATTATGTGTCTCTACATTCTCTAAAAAGTGTCTAAAAGGAAATGATAGGTAAATTATTTATTATTTATTTTCTTATGTCAAATTGTAATTGCATTCATAAAGGTGGACCCACTACGGTGACTGTTATAGAGCATCCTAGGAGAATATTCCTTTTGGACATCCACTTTTTGGGTGGGGACCACCTAGAAATGCATTATCTTGCATATTCATTTGCATGTTATCCTAGGTTGGGCACCCAAGTTTGCATGTTCTGGGTATGAGTTATCAGAGAGGGAGCACTTGGGATTGACCAATTTGGATTGGCTATGAGCTAGGTTCCCATGTGAAGGCCATGTGATCATTTAATAATTTTCACCATGTGTATGGGTTGTCCACTAAGAGGGGCATGGGTTTTTCTAGGTGGTTTTACTTGTTTTGATTACGGGTAAACAATGGGTTTTGAAGGGGATCAAAACCCTTTACAAGAGAAGATAACTGAAACTTAAGATAACATTAGTAAGCATAATCAGCCCAACAAAAGAAAGTTGCAAGAAAGATAACTCATAAACCACTAGCAACCCAACAACAACCACTAATAGATAATCATGACATCACAGGCTACAAGAGATACATAAGCATGGGCCTAAAGCCCAGATACGACCTAGTTTTATTTGGGACTAGAAACCCCACCCAAGTTTTGACTAAAATAAAAACCCCCTAAAACAATCAAGCATTAAACCAACATAGCAACAACCATCCATCTGCTCATAAACAATAGACCATAACCCATCAAAAGAAAATTTAATGGTAACGACCACCATTAAACCCAACCTCCTAATTAAAAACACTAGCACACAAGACTCCTTGAAGTTCTTAAGCGTACCACAGACCAACTCCAAATCCACCTCAAGAGGACTAAAGTCCCCTCTATAGGAGAGGATACTGTGAAAACCCAAAAAATCAAGAGCACAATTCTTCAGCAACCTTAGCCTCCACCAAGATAGGAGAAACTTCTGCCTCAATAGGAACACTACCAAAGGAAACCAAAGAAGAGGACAACCATCCACATCCAACACACCCACCTCCAACTCAATAGGAAATGACTCCTAACCTTCAAGAGTTTTCTTCACCTCAACAAAAGACATAGTGCAAAGGAGATGGAAAAAAGTCAGAGCTCCAGAAGAATGGGAAGCCACACCATCCTTTAGCTGAGCATACAGGAGCTCCAAGAGAAAAGTAGGAAACCAAAGGGCCACATTAGCAACCATCAACATAAAAAAAATTTGGGTGTTCACGAAAAGAATGAAAAAAAACCTAGCCATTAGCCAAAGACAATACCAAAAACAACAAGAAGCCTTCTACCAACACAAAGCTCCCCACCAACAACTCCTCCAAACAAGGGCTACAAAAACCCAACAAAGAAATTCCACAAAGGAAACAAACCCCAAGAGACGAAAAATCATCATAGCCGAGAGGGGGTTCACAAAAGGCACCAAACTAGACACAGAGGTAGACAAGCCTGAGGTACCAAATCTATCAAAAGAAGCCAAGGAAATAAAACCCCTTCAGCTAAACCAACGAAACACCAAGGAGAAGGAACTAGCCCACCAAAACAAAGCATTAGAAGCGAACCCAAGAGAATGGGGTTCCAACCAAAAGCTTCCAAAGAGAAGAGACTGGGTAAGGCCCAAAGGCCAGCCTTACCCTCGAAATTGGAACTAAAGAGAGAAAAAGAGTCACAAAAACACACCTCCAACAAGCAGCCATCCACAACTCCATCCACTTCTGCATCAACCATAGGATCTTCTCCCATAACAAGTGTTGTAGAATCCCTATCACACCATGGAGAGCAAAGACCAGCAACAGGGAGGGCCCCAAGCACCAAGGACCACACCTGATATGGAAAGAGGAGGGAAATACACCCATAACAAGGGAACCTCGAGCCATTCCACCAAAATCCCACCATAATAGGAACAAGACCAACAAAAAACACTCCCCCACTAGACGGAAGATAGGAGATGCATACCCAGCACAGTCCAGGATTCACCTAAAGGAAAACAGGAGACACATCATTAGAGAATGCATTCACCCAAAGGAAGACAGGATTCGTAACACTAGAGAGCACAATCATCCACCCAACCGAAGCCAACCATAAAACCAACATCTCTAGGGATTCCCAAAGCCAAAGCAGGTCAAAACAAAGTAGGGAAAACCCTCGCGCAGGAACCTAGTCCCTATCGCCATCTTTAGAATCTGCCTCCCCTTCTGCATTGCCATTCAAATCTCCCATTCCCACTCACCCGCTCCCACTCGCCATTGAAAATGATAGGTGGATTTACTTGTTATTTTGGAATACAAGTGGTATTACCTCCCACAAGCTTCTATATATTGGAGCATTGAGATGGTGGTTTCATAAATTTGTTTATAGGTATTCAGAGTAATGAAATGTTGTCGAGATTTAGAGAGGATTGTTATATTGATGTACTTCATTGAATATTAATATAAGCATTGCATCTCCTTGGGTGTGGAGTTTTTCCCTGCAAGGGTTTCTCCATGTATATCTTGTCACTTGTGATTCTCAACTTGTGTCATTGTTATTTTTCTTTCATTAATTGAATTGGTAATCTTGAATACATATTTTCAAATTTGTAAACACATTCTTAAGTTCATATTGTTACAAGTTTCATATTGATTTCCAACATTTGGTATCAGAGTTAATAGTTTTGTTGAGAGAGGGATGCCTTTCTCTTAAGTGTTGAAGGTATTTTTGGTTGTCATGGGAGCTTGTGCTTTGTTGGTTTTATAGATTTGTGAAGAATATTTCAAACCATGGTTTCTACCTCTCTTTTAGATATTAATAAGTTCAATGGAAGTGATTATGAGATGTGGAAGTTGATGATGGAGGATCTCCTTGAGAAGAGAGATTAGTGATTGGTAATTTCAAAAGAAAAGAATCCATCTAGTGTGTCTGATGAAGATTGAAACAAAATGGATAAGAAGACACGAGGAACCATTCGGTTGTGTCTTGTAGATTCCATCTTCTTGAATGTTTTAGAAGAATCTACTACATACAAGTTGTGGAAGAGGATAGGTAACATTTACCAAACTAAAAGTCTAACTAATAAATTTTATCTCAAAAGATATTTATATTCTTTGAAAATGAAGGATGGTGATTCTATTGTAGAAAATTTAAATTCTTTTAATATGATTATAAGTCAGCTTGCATTTATAGATGTTAAGATATAAGAAGAAGATAAATGTATTTTTTTGCTTTATTCCTTACCCAAATCTTGGGAAAATATTTAATTGTTGTCATAAGTGGTGGTGATACAAAAATGAAGATGGATAATCTCATTGTCACACTTCTTTCAGAAGAAGTGAGAAGAAATTCCATGAATGCAAGACCCCAACATGGATTGCATGTGTGAGGAAGGTCCAAAGAAAAAGGAGGATCTAAAAGGGATAAAAAGAGAGAAAAGTCTAAAGGACATTCTAAAACCCATGGGAAGAGCAAAGTGTTAGAATTGTAGTAAGAGAGAGCATGTGAAGGAGTGTAGAAATAAGAAAAAGAGTTCAAATTCTTCCATGAAAAAGTCCTCAAAAGATGGTGATTCTGATTCTCTATTTGTTTCTGCTAACACTATTAGTGATGATGCGGGAGAAGTTTTCCTTGGTGATAACAACACGAAGAAGATTGTTGGTAAGGGAAAGGTAATGTTGTTTTTCAATGATGGAAGCATTTAAACCCTTGGTGATGTTTTACATATTCCAAGACTTATGAGAAATTTACTTTCATTATCCAATTTGAATGATTCTGGAATGTATGTGACATTTGACAAGTCTGGTTGCAGGTTGGTAAGAGTTAATTTGGTGATTGCTAAAGGATCTTGGATAGGGACCTTGTTTAAAATTAATGCCTCCACTTTTTGTAACTCTGTCAATGTAACTCACACTAAAAATGCATGTATATTGTGGTACCATAGATTAGGTCACATAATTGAAAAAAGGTCTTAAGACCATTTTGAATAAAAAATTTGGTTGATGGTATTATTAACTGGCCAAATTTGCACCACTTTACCAAGCTGTGAAAGAACTCAGCAAATTTGGACTAACATGGGACTGCTTTCAAGTTGTGGGTATACTATTGTGAAAGAAAACCTCCAAATTATGGGTTGGCTCCCCTTTTGATGTCACCTAAACTAATGATTTCTTGAGGAAAAGGGTAAAAAGATGCATAAAATGAACTTAATTGAAAAAACTTCAAAGGGTGATACACCAAAACAACTAACTTGCAAAACAACCTATTCACATTCAAAATAATGACACAAAACTTGTTCACACAACTCATTTTGCATGCATTCTTGCATAAGCAATTTATAAGGAGGTTTTTAAGCAAGAATCTTAGAAGGAAAACTTCACAACTAATAACCTTTGCATTTACTAACACAACTTATAACTTGCAACAATACATTTTTTTGCTAAACAGGTGCCCAACAATGAGACACGACTATAAGGAAAGAGATAAATTTTAGAAATAATCTGATCAATCACTAATAACAAACAATAAAACATGAAATGAAAAGGTAAATGTTCAATTTCATTGATTCAAAGTACTCAACTGGTATACAAGTCTATCTGAGTTACAATACCCCTCCTATTGAAAAAGATAACTCCAAAGCCAAGCTATCACTCTACTAGAAAGAAATAACTAACTTCAATAACAAAGATTGAAGTTAACTTAAGCAAAAATCAACCAATCCTCTCACACAAGTCCATCTAGAAGGTTCTGGTCGGATGTAGCACAAAGGCCAAAAAAGAACCTTCTAAAACTCCTTCAAAATGCCTCCAAAATGTAGAAAAGTCAAGCTTTGACCCAACCATACCAAAATCATGACAAAACATGCCTCCAAAATGGTCCCATTTCCTCCAAAATAGTTAAACACAACCCTCATACCTTTCACATGTTGGTCAAGCATCTCCAAATCTGTCTCCAACTACTTTGACCCATGAATTATTCTTATCAACAAATGTTTCTTTTCATTTTGCATTTAAAAAACAACATTTAATTAAATGGTTTATAATCACACCATTTCACTAGATGTTTTACATTTGAAAGTAAAATGCAAAAATGAAGAAAAAACTTGGGCTCAAACCCCCTGACTTACTCTTTGCAAACACATCAACATTTGCATTATAAATATCATTAAATAAAGTGATTTGCAAATCACTTAAATAATGTTTTATAATCTAAATAAATGCAAAACTAATAATGAACCCCCAACCATTCCTTAAGGCTTGCAAAAATAACTCCAATCCATATCCTTTGAATTGAATGACCCTCTTTGTTATGTGTTGAAAATCCTTCCACCTTGTTTTGCATTCAAAATAACACTTAATTAAGTGGCTTATACTTATACAACTTAACTAAATGTTTTACACTCTTTAAATTAGATGCAAAAATAAATTCATGGGTCGGCCACATGAGAAACACTAGAAAGCATAAGTCTAATGACCTAGCACATGCAAATTAAAAGGAACTAGAAAGTTGATTCGGCCCTCTTTGTTATGTGTTGAAAATCCTTCCACCTTGTTTTGCATTCAAAATAACACTTAATTAAGTGGCTTATACTTATACTACTTAACTAAATGTTTTACACTCTTTAAATCAGATGCAAAAATAAATTCATTGGTTAGCCACATGAGAAACACTAGAAAGGATAAGTCTAATGACCTAGCACATGAGAAACACTAGAAAGCATAATTTGAATGACCTAGAAATCATGAGCCTAATGACCACAACATTCTTTGAGAAAATATTGCATTCCTATCTACATCAAAACCATCTTGGAAAATGGATACATTGTCAGCTGTTTTGTTTTACAGATATTATTTTAGAACTATCAAGTACAATTCCATTGCAATTCTATTCAATGCTTTTATATGGTCAAGTTGATCTTATAGCACATGTCTCCACTGTCTTGTCAAAAAAGCATTATGCATTTCCATCTCTCATTATCTTTCCAAGTTATGGATATTTTACATGTATTTTTTTTTAATTTGCACCTTAATTTAGGGAATATGAGACACCTCCTATTGTGCTTTGTGGTGCCCTTTCACTCCAAATTCATTTCAAGTTGTCTACATGGAACTACAGTGTCCTCTCTTAGTGGAGTGATTTCCCTTTTTAGTGAATTATGGTTGCCTCATATGAGTGAAGATGTGCTTGCTGTTTTCATTTCAAAGATGTATAGAAATGATATTTGCTTCTATCCTCTTGCATAGTTATGATAGTCCCATGACTGTGATGTCTTCGTAGCATCTTGTAACCAAAACTTTCATGCATATGATAGCCTATGTGGCCATCCTGCCTTTGAAGATACTATCCTTTCATACTTTGTGATAGACCATCCTTGCATAAACCTACAACTTTCATCTACTCCCTATCATGGTTCTTCAAGACATCCATGATTGATGTCTCTTTCAAGATACATTGAAAAGGTCACATTGGATTTTGCTTATTCCTCATTGTTATTTAATTGGCTCACTGTATCCCTTAAAATTTGTGCTTTATCACCATTAATAGATACTGTGCAACATAATGTCATTCATTTTTGAACTTCAAAACTGAGCTCTTCATGGGGACTTGACTACCCTAGCACACTACACTATCCTTTCAATGAAAAACTCTCATGTTCCTAAATATTCATGGTAACTCTTTATGCTTATGGTTGATCATTGGTCCTTATTGTCTTGTCTTTTGAGTTCACTGTACTTGGAACAAAATTCTTGTCACTGCTCTTTTGTTCATGATTGTTACCTAACAATGGCTTGCTGCCACTTTGATCATGACTCCATGTTACCACTTGCAAACACTATAACCTGACAGTGATCTGTCTTTTAATGTAGATGAACATAGTTGTCTTCATAGGTTCAAAACATATTAGATGTACTCACCTTCCCTTGGATTTCTGTCATGTGATTTCTTTCTAGCAATTTTGTCCATATTGCTTGATTTCATGATTTCCTTGTTGCTGTCATATTTCATGAGATCAGTATGCATTGTTGTTGTACTGTTTACTCCCTTAGGACTGCCCCATGTAGACTTATAAAAGTTGTCATATTCACTTTGCACTATTTCCTTGGCTTGAAAAGAGTGTCATCTCTATGTTTCATGATTTCTTAACAAATATCAGTACTTATTACCATTCCTCTTGCTTTAATCCTATTAGGTAGACATATATGTCATTTATGTTGGTGACCTAAAAGCTCATCATCCTAAGTGATGTGTGGTTGTTCAATAGGATTGAGGTGAGATGAATTGGACAATGTATTTCATGCAACAATGTATGATTATCTTTGTTCCTTCTTGTTTCCCCCATATGACTCATGATGGTTTCAAGCTTGACTTGATGTCTCCTTCATTATTTTAATAGATGCATAATTGAACTTGATGCATCTAAAATTGAACTTGATGCATCATTGAAATAATTTTACCTCTTTTAATAAAATGGATCTTGGATCCACTTAAGAAGATTGAAAGACATATCCAATAAAGTACACCTTCCTTTTGGCATGATGGCAGCCTATTGATTGATTCAATGTGAAAAGATGAAGGGTAACTCTCTTGATAGTTCACATTATTTGTTGCATCTTTTGAATCTAATAATGAAAGTTGATCAACTAGTGTGATCCCATATTGATTTAATGCATCAAGAATATGTTTATCATTAATTTGATCAAGTTTCTCAATTTCCTATCCCTCTTAAAATATTAAAGGGAAGTATGTTGGGTTCAACCCTCATGGGAGCCACATTTGACACCACATGCTATAATTAGCTGAATTAGAACAATAACTAGACTTGTCCTAAATCTATACAAGGAACAAACCAGTTAGATAAACAAAGCATAGCATAGGTGTGTTTGATTACTCCTTTCTTGTTTTCATAGACACTTATGGTATGTTGCTATTTTAATGCTTATGGACATCAGATTACACGTTTATGGATTTTTTCCATATATTTTGATCAGGAACCTTTCATTGCTCTAACAACACTATTTTTTTAGATGCAGGAAACCTAGGAGCAACGAGGAGGGTGTCAAATGGAAGCAAGGTAGCGGGAAGGATCAAGATGATGTGGGACCAAGCCAATGAGATTCTTCATTCCACCAAGCAATGATGGGTCCCTTTTCATTTTATATGCAATTTCTTTAATGTTATCTGTAGGAATATAATCTTTTCTCTATAATCATTAGAATAGCTAGTCCTTTTGCTTGTGAGGGACATTATATTCTCATGATTATCAGTAAAGATCAAATTTGCAATACATGTTTGTTCTCTCTATTATTTGTATGTAATTGAAAAACTAGAATAAATGCAATCTATTTTGATAATCTCTTTTATGCACATTAATGAACTTAGTAGAACATGATGTATCTTTTAATGTTTAAATGAAAACACAGAAGAATAAACAATAAGTTACCTAATTTCAGCTAGAAGCTAAAATCAGGTAACATTTTTGGTGACATTTTCTATATGTTTTCCTGCTAAACATCTCGACTAGTTTCCTAAAGCTTATCCATTGGGCACAAAGTCATCTAAAAGATGACACAACCTAAAAACAACTTGTATGTTGTTGTAACTCACTAGACCAACATGGGACACTTTGGAAACTTATTCAAAACACACTAGAAAATAAAGAAAACTAGCTAACTATGTAAACACATCACTTAGGGAATTGAAAACTGCATCTAAAACCTATTCTAACCTACCCTAACTAGCCAAGAAGTTGGTGAAACAAAACCATTGATAGGTTTTGCAAAATAATGCCCTTTTTAAATCAACAACTGATGCATTACATGATTATGTATTGATGAAAGAACATGAAACACATGGAGATATTCAATAGAATATTGCAATGTTTCATGAAAAATGCAAATAAACTCACTTGCACCTTGATAACTATCATTCCTATTGTTGTCGTGAACTGGACTGGTGAGCTGAATTTGATCACCTTCAACTACAACTTCAAAATCAACTTCTTCTTCAGTTGCATCCTCATACTTGGGTGCAAGCATGACCTTTGGTGCTTCAACAGCCTTTGAATTGGCTAAGTATCTGATTGGAAAACCCCTAGAATGAACAAACTTTGAATTGCCATTGTTGGTTGCTTGCACATTCATTGTTGTTCCATCCATTGGACTAGAAAGAAAATAATTTGAATGCTTAGAAACAATAGCATTACCTTCACCTTGCATAATAACCTACCATATTGACTCTTCCTCCATAGTGAGTGGAAAATCCTCTTCCACTAGGGTAGTTAATAACTCATCAAAGCTATCAACTCTTGGAAGGCTCTTAAAATCAGCTTGTTTAACCTTAAAATCCACATTATCACTCAAAGAGATGCACTCATAAATAGGCTATTCTTCTTCAATGAAGGTAGGAAAGTGTTCAAACAATGAAGTAGCCTCTTGAAATAGACTTTCAACTGGTATATTAGCTTCCAGTTCTTCTATAAAATAGAAAGGAAGCTCATCTAACCAGACATTGCAAATCAAGTTTATGAGAAGTTTCTTGATCAAACTTGTGAACCTGCTATTGAATTTTAGCATGAGTACCAAACTCCTCTAACAGATTCAATTCTGTGTTATTCAATTTTGAACAAAAATGTTCAATTATATTAGTGCACACCTCTTCATAAAGCTCAATATTAGCCTTTTCATCCATAGCATGCTCAAAAATATCCAATCTAACTATATATTTCTCTTCTTCAACAACCACTTTCACCTTCTTCTCCTATTGTCCAGGCTAACTTATTGAAACATTTGGATCAATTCCAATAGAATTAGGATTATCGTTAGTTAAAACAAACGGAAGATACATCTTGAGAGACCTTTTCCTATTCACCCTTTTGTTGTTGTAGCCTGTATTCCTCCATAGCTAAATGCAACAAGTTCACATTTGTGGCCCCCTCCTCTTGTATAGTAGATGTTGGAACCTCACAAGATAGAGCAGATGAACCTTTCCAACTTGGAAACTTACGGGTAGAAGGCTCCTTGGTAGGCTCACTCAAGGTCTCAAAATGTTCTTCTTGTCTAAAGCTAGAGAACTTGTACTTGGGAACCTCTTCATTCATAGGATGATTCAACATTGCAGGAGGAATTAAGTTGAAGCTAGGAAAGGAAGGGGTTTCTTGGGTTTCATGCCTTAGTTGGCATTCCTTTGCAGTTATATGCTTTGCAAGACATTCCTCATGTTTTCTACTTTGAATCTCCATCTCCTACTCTTGAATGTATGCCTAGTAGGCTAACTCCTCCTGATGCATGTCAACCTCCTACTACTGCATTTTATACTATTGTTCTCTATTGATTTCATCCAACTACCTACAAAAATCTAGCAATATACTGTCAATATTACTAATCCCCATATCATCAGCATTTTTGGGTTGCAAATGAGAACATGACTACTATTTTGGAACAAAATATCCTTCTTGAGACTAGTTCTAGGCATATACTAGCTGATATTAAGATTGAGCAGGAGTGGGAAGGTGGGAAACATAATGAGAAAGATGGGAACTTGCTATCACAGGGTTATTTGAAATAAAACCAGCAAGTTGTTTAGTGTGATATGGTTGGTAAGAGGTCATACATGCATGATTTTTATAGAATGGTGGGTAATTGGCATTTTCATGATATGTTGGGTGATATGACATGTTTTCATGGAACATAGACATGTTTATTCATTCAAAAGCTGAAAAATGAGAAAAAATCAGATTTACTTGAATCTAACAAGCACTTGATCATACTAAAACCAATAAAACTTCTCGGAGTCACCAAGTATGAATTTGAAACACCTCACAAGGTAGTAATCAACTATTGTACACACCAAAAAGTAGTAGTAAAACATATATAATGGACTTAGAATTAGTTCCCAGTCCCACCAAGTGCACCAAAACTGTTAAATGCCACAATTTGCACCCCTTTGCCAAGCTGTGAAAAAACTTAGCAAAATAGGACTAACATGGGACTACTTTTAGGTTGTGGGTATCCTATTGTGAAAGCAGACTTCCAAATCATGGGTTGGATCCCCTTTTGATATCACCTAAACTAATGATTTCGTGAGGAAAAGGGTAAAAAGATGCATAAAATGAACTTAACCAAAAAAACTTCAAAGGGTGATACACCAACACAACTAAAACCTGCAAAACAACCTATTCACATTCAAAACAATGACAAAAAACTTGTTCACACAACTCATTTTGCATGCATTCTTGCATAAGTAATTTATAAGGAGGTTTTTAAGGAGGACTCTTAGAAGGAAAACTTCACAACTAATAGCCTTTGCATTTACTAGCACAACTTATAACCTGCAACAATACATTTTTCTGCTAAATAGGTGCCAACAATGAGACAAAACTACAAGGAAAGAGATAAATTTCACAAATAATTTGATAAATCACTAACAACACATAATAAAACATGAAATGAGAAGGTAAATGTTCAATTTCATTGATTTAAAGTACTCAACTGGTATACTAGTCTATTTGAGTTACAATACTACTCTAGCTGAAAAAGATAACTCCAAAGCCAAGCTATCACTTTGCTAGAAAGAAAGAACTAACTTCAATAAAAAAGATTGAAGTTACTTAAGCAAAAATCATTCAATCCTCTCACACAAGTCCATCTAGAAGGTTCTAGTCAGATGTAGCACAAAGGCTAAAAAAGAACCTTCTAAAACTCCTTCAAAATGCCTCCAAAATGTAGAAAATTCAAGCTCTGACCCAACCATAACAAAATCATGACAAAAAATGCCTCCAAAATGGTCTCATTTCCTCCAAAATAGTCAAACACAACCCTCATGCCTTTCACATGTTGGTCAAGCATCTCCAAATCTGTCTCCAACTGCTTTGAACCATGACTTATTCTTATCAACACATGTTTCTTTTCATTTAAAAACAACAATTAATTAAATGGTTTATAATCACACCATTTAACTAGATGTTTTACATTTGAAAGTAAAATGAAAAAATTAAAAAAAACTTGGGCTCAAACCCCCTGACTTACTCTTTGAAAACACATCAACATTTGCATTATAAATATCATTAAATAAAATGATTTGCAAATCACTCAAATAATGTTTTATAATCTGAAAAAATGCAAAACTAATAATAAACCACTAACCATTCCTTAAGGCTTGCAAAAATAACTCCAATCCATATCCTCTAAATTGAATGGCCCTCTTTGTTATGTGTTAAAATCCAAGTCCACCTTGTTTTTCATTCAAAACAACACTTAATTAAGTGGCTTATACTTATACCACTTAACTAAATGTCTTACACTCTTTAAATTAGATGCAAAAATAAATTCCTAGATCGGCCACATGAGAAACACTAGAAAGAATAAGTCTAATGACCTAGCACATGCAAATTAAAAGGAACAATGAGTTTGTGAAAACCCTAAGGCATGTTTGACAAAGGTCATAAAAAAAACCACTAAGGCATAGTCCTCAAATGGCAACAAGGAAAAAATGCTTAAGATTAAAACTTTACCTCCTAGGCCACGTAGCACATTAATTTGTGTTTTGCAATTTTCAAAACAAAGGTAAAATTACCTTTGATAGTCGGCCTCAACTAGGGTATCAAACCCTAAACAAAACAAAAAAAACCTTTGTAAAAATCTTACATTTCCATTGAACATTCTGGAGCACTACTTTAGGCTGCCATGGGGTTTTTGAAGGCATTTGAGGATGGATTTTTCTTGGCATATTTTGATGAAATCTCATAATTTCCACACTAGAAGTTGAGGTAATGTGTTTTTCTGATGTAGAAATTTGGCTTTTTTATCATTTGCAAGCCATTTCATGAACAAGGCCGTAGTTGTGAACACCTTCTGATGAATTTTTTTGTGATTTCTTTTCCTCTATGGATTTCTATTTGCTCACAGTTACCACGATGTGACTTTCTGAAGCAAAAAATGGAAAGCAATCTGTATTTTGATGACAAAGTAAGCAATTTTTTGCTTAGGTAAGCTTTTACCAGACTCATACCTTCTAATTTTTTAGCAAATAGAACTCATTTTGAACCTCCATACAAAAGAATGAAGAAGAAAAATGTTTATCTTCCTATGTATTTGCAATTCATGAATAAACCCAGATGGGTTTTGTTGCTTTTGTGAAGAAATAATGCTTTTTTGGCTGCAACCATGAAGAATGGAATAGGGGATTTTACATATTGTTACTTCGCTTCAAAAATCTCCATGACAGCTTTTTTTAAAATAATTTTGTATTTGCAATTTTTTCACAAACCCCAAGTGGGTTTTTTGATTTGGTGAAGAAAATCAGATTTTTGGCCATGACCTCCACATTTTTTGGAGACCTAAAAACATGGTCATCTTTTTTTTTCCACCGTGATAACCTTCCTTTGCTGATAAAATTGCGCAAGATTATAATATGAATGATATTTCATGAGAGGTTAGTTGGTTGAAAAAGAACTCAGTTGTTCCACAATAAAATGCTACCCAGCCATTTGTACAAAAATGTTTTTATTTTATCCTTTATGAAGCTCGAGCTCTTTTTGTAGATATTGAGGGCATTATTTTTCCATTGACACTCAATAAGAAAAGGATGAAAACATTTTATTTTGTTATTTGTATAGACCACATGCTCAACATTGAGCCTTTTTTTCATGTTCACTTTAAAACACATGGGTATCTTTGATTTGTTTTTTGATGCCATAGAATAGCAATCAGCATTGCCATAATTATTTTACTATGATAAGATTGAGCAAGATTATAACATGAATGAGATTCATGAGAAGCTTGTCGGTTGAAAAAGAACTCAGTTGTTCCATAATAAAATGCTACCCAACCAGCTGTACAATTTTTTTTTCTTTTATCCTTTATGAAGCTCGAGCTCTTTTTGCAAATATTGAAGGCATTCTTTTTCCATTGACACTCAATAAGAAAATGATGAAAATGTTTTTTTTTTTGTATAGACTACATGCTCAACCTTGAGCCTTTTTTCATGTTCACTTTAAAGCACATGGGTATCTTTGATTTTTTTCCATGCCATAGAATAGTAGCCAACATTGTCATAATTATTTTACTATATGATAAAATCGGGCAAGATTATAACATGAATGAGATTCATGAGAGGTTAGTCGGCTGAAAAAGAACTCTGTTGTTCTACAATAAAATGCTACCTAGCCAATTGTACAAAAATGTTTTCTTTTATCCTTTATGAAGCTCAAGCTCATTTTGTAGAAATTGAAGGCATTCTTTTTCCATTGATACTCAATAAGAAAAGGATGAAAATGGTTTATTTTGTTTTCTGTATAGACCACATGCTCGACCTTGAGCCTTTTTTCATGTTCACTTTAAAACACATGGGTATCTTTGATTTTTTTTTCGATGCCATAGAATAGCAACCAACATTGTCATAATTTTTTTACTGTGATAAGATCAAGCAAGATTATAATATGAATGAGATTCATGAGAGGGTGCATAGTGGGAACAAGAGCTATCTCATTCAACTGTTCATAGAAAGAATGCTACGCTGAAACCCTTACTTTGTTCTTATGATTGTGCTTGTCCTTTTCAACTCAAGGTGAACTGTGGCTTTATCATTTCAAGGTTACCGACACCTCCTCCAAATTTGTTGTCTCTTTAAGCTTCCTTTTAAAAATTTCTCTTTAGATGCCTTGATTACTCATTTTGAGGGAAGAGTTTGACTATCTTTGATGCATTTTAACAGTACTTGGAACAAAATGCTTGTTACTGCTATTTATTCATATAATGATGTCCATTGTGGTATCTTCATTATTTCTTTGCAACTTTGTCATTACTTGAAAGTTACTGACAACACTTGTTCTTCATTGGGATATGTCATGGACCGTATATCTGTCCTGGCAATAAAAAATGTGATTGCATGACCACAACATTCTTTGATCAAATATTCCATTCCTATCTACATCATATCCATCTTGGCAAATGGATACATTGTCAGTTGTTTTGTTTTACAAATATTATTTCAGAACTATCAAGTAGAATTCCATTGCAATTCTAATCAATGCTTTTATATGGTCAAGTTCATCATACAACATATGTCTCCACTGTCTTGTCCAAAAGGCATTATGCATTGCCATCTCTCAGTATCTTTCCAAGTTATGGCTATTTTACATGTATATTTTTTGTATTTGCACCTTAATTTAGGGAATATGAGACACCTGTTATTGTGCTTTGTGGTACCCTTTCACTCCAAATTCATTTTAGGTTGTCTACATGGAACTACATTGTCCTCTCTTAGTGGAGTAATTTCCCCTTTTAGTGAATTATGGTTGCCTTATATGAGTGAAGATATGCTTGTTGTTTTCATTTCAAATAGGTATAGAAATGTTATTTTCTTCTATCCTCTTGCATGGTTATGATAGTCCCATGACTATGATGTCTTCTTAGCATCTTCTTACCAAAAATCTCATGCATATGAAAACCTATGTGGCCATCCTTCCTTTGAATATACTGTCCTTTCATACTTTGTCACAAACCATCCTTGCACAAACCTACTGTTAGAACTGTAAAAATCTGATGATTTTACATATAATTTCACTCATGAACTTCTTGATTTGGCCCTACCATGTGCATATTCCACTCATGTTTTTCCATATTGTCCCTTTGAATCCATTGGGTCATGCATATTTTACATCATGGTTCAAGGCGGCGTGACATTTTCTTTGTCTCCCTGACTTGTTTTTGCTAACTTCTATGTTTTAGGGTGGTCGGCAGGACTTCTCACATGTCTCGGCGATCACATCGGAGGTAACCCTTATCGGCATATATTGTGGTTATCGGGTGGAGGTCTCCCCGATTTTCTCTTGTCTTGCCGACCGGTGCCTAAGTGGTGGTTTTGGTGAGAGTTTAATCCTTCGGTGGGGGGTCATAGCGAGGAGGTATGTGTTATACTGACTTTTCAGCGGAGGATGTGTATCAGTATTTGTTACTGCTTCAATGTTATGTCTTGGTGAGCCTGTCGGGTCTTGCCGACAAAATCTAACGAATGGCTTTAGGCAAAAGTATTATGTTGTCTTGGAAAATTGGAATATGCTCGGGGTTTTTGGTATAGCAATGTGGAGTCTACAAAAGGTTTCCCCGAATGTGATGAGCTATAGCGACATACATGTGGAGGGTGTATTTCGGTAAGAGTTTTCTCTTGTCTTGGCGATGCGGGGATGGTTGAGACCTTTCGGTGTGACTTGTGCTGAAGGGTAGGAGCTATAGCAATACACATGATTGGCGTTCTTCGGAAAGAGAAGTGAAGAGTTACAGCGACATAACAAAAATGTAAAAGGTATGCTTTCGATATGACTAATGGCTTTCTATGTAGTATCTCACCGACTGTGGTTGGCTATACTGAAATGAAAGAAAGGCAAAGGGCTACTTCTTGGTCTTCGGTGTAACATGCGGATAGCTACGACGAATGCGATTAGAACAGGGATGCAAGCAGAATGATAAACGTTTGAATTTCCTTTGGCATAGGTTGTGATATGTCTTCGCGACTATCTCACTAATGATAACAGAATTTTAAATATCAGGGCCGACATGTTTTTGCTTGAATGATCATTGCTTACCAACTCGATTGGAGCTCGAATTTGGTGCTGGGCTGACATGAACTTGCAATGATATGATTTCTAATGCTGGTGTATTTATATGCATCCTGGATTGTAATTGATGATATAGGATTTTTGATAAAAAGCAGTAGGTAGTTAGATGGCTACAGTAGGATAATTTTCTCTTTTTAGAGACTATGTGCATGATTTCAGATGATGGTTTCAATGAAATTCAGCTAGTGTGGTAGGTTATTTCTGGTATCAATTGTATGTTGAATTTATTGAAAGGCACTGCTAAAGCTGTCTCCAAGTTGATTATTTTTGGTTGTTTAAATTGAAATAACAAGCTTTATTCTCAGTTTATCGGTGCACATTTGTTGTATTTGTGTGATTAATTGATTGGTTCTCTCAAGTAGGGATTAAATCCTTTCTGTTGATCATAGTAATCAGGGGGAATTCATCTGGATTCTTAAAGTAGAGCTTAGCAATCATAATCATGCATTGTTTATACAAGTTATAAACAGATCATATGCCTACAATTTGATTTTCTACCAGAATAAGTTGTTCACCTCTATTTCGTTTGACTCTACATAACCAACAAGGCACTGGTCTCTGCATTTCATCATTTTGAATTCACTTAATCTCTTTACATCTGTTAATCAAACATTTTAGGATTTAGATTAGAAGATTGCTATCAAGTTTGGTTTCATTTTGTTCACTATTATTTGCCATTGTGGACAAAAGCATTTCAGAAAGATAATCATAAGTTAAGTCTGCACTATTCAGAGAGGTACACCCGCCTTGGTCTTGCAACACCAGAAGAGTAGAAGGTTTAATTGTTTCAAACCTTGTTCTATTACCCTAAAACGTTGTGAAAGCTTGGCAACCTTTCGTGGTTCAAACCTGCATTTTTGAGAGCTAACAAATTGGCGACTCTATTGGGGATTATATCAAAAAATTCGGTTGAAGACCGCATCATAGATTCATTGAAGAAGAATTTGTGATTTGAGAAGTTTCAGAAAACAGTGATTCGGCTAGGAGAAGATTAGAAATAATGATTTTCCTACTTTTGGAAAAGTAGGTGGTGACTCTGAAAGAATATTTTTGCATTTTCAAACATGAACAAAAGAAGATCTTAGTTCTGGGGAGGTCATGATGGAGCTCCTCATGGTCAGCAATATATGCCATATCAGCACTATGGTCCGATGTACCAGCACCCGTACCCACCCGGTGCACCCCCTTATCAGTATACAACAATGTTCAAGCAATTTGATCTGACAGGGCTTCAGTAGTACCCTTACCCTATGGACATGAGTTGGAGAAGCCTTGTCCCTAAGTTTACATGGAGTGACACAATCACTGCTGAGGATCATTTAAGAAGCTTCAATGATTTCATCGAGGGTTTAGATATGCCATATGAGGATTTACATATGAGGTTGTTTTTGTTGTCACTTATTGGAGATGCTAGGGATTGGTTCTATAGCCTACCAGTTGCTTCTATGAAATCTCTCCAAGGATTTCAGGATCAATTTCTCAAGGAATATGGAAATCTGTCTGCACCATATTGGGCTTCCCAAGGGTTATTGGAGATTCAAGAAAATCAGAATTTACAGCAGGAGCAAGAAAATGCTTATCCAGTCCCTCTTGGGAAAAGATTGGCAAGTTACCAAGAATGTCAGTGTGATCAATGTCAAGAGCAATGCCAGTGTGATCAGTGTCAAATGCAATTGGCAAGTTATCAAGAATGTCAGTGTGATCAATGTCAAGGGTAGCATAATTTTGATTCACTTGGAGATATCAACCAGGATTCACAGCAAGGTATGTATCATAACCAACAATCTAATACTGATGAATATGTCAGAAATCTTTTGGATGCATTTCTTGGCATAAGGAAGTATGAAGGAGAATATTTGACTTCTTTGTACAATAGGATGATAAGTGTCTTTAGGCAATTGCCTCCTGACTGTAAGCCTACATGACCCTTTTTTGTTGCACAGTTCATAAAAGTTTGGAAGCATGAATCAGCTTATTGGTCATGATCGTCAATACAGGGTGCATGTGGTCACTTGAATAAGTTCATTGATGCCATGGAGGAGATAGGGTATGAGAACACTGTCAATGTTGATTCCAATGATTGTATTCCTAATGAGTGTAGAGAAATTGATCAAACGATGCATCCAATAGATGATGAGCTATGTGCAAGTCAGTGTGATTCCTGTGATTGCTTGCATAGTGAAAATGAAGGTACAAGATATCTCTCTTGCATAACAGATTGTGACAGGGAGAGCAGTGTGTGTTATGAGGGATCAAATGAGTATTCAGATTTTGAAAATGCACCTGTGGATTTTGATTTGCAACAAGGGGATCCTTCTACCTCTTTTGAAGATCAGGATGTTGATAGTGAATATAAAATGCCTCTAGCTGCAATTGAAAGCCATGAGGATGCATTCGATGAAGAAGAGGTTTGTACATTTGAAAGTGGTTTCCAATTTCTTTCAGGCCCATTGAATGATGAAGTTTTAAAAGAGGATCAGATAATGTTTTGCAAAGATTTTCCCCAGAATGAATTTTAGGAATTTTTAGAACCATTTGATGTTGAGCAAAAGGTATTTTTAGGTAAACAAAGTGATGTGTCAAGTTATGGAACAAGTGACTGTGCTAGTTATTTTTCATTCTCTTTTGATCTTGGGCCTCTTTTTGATGATGACAAAAGTGATGAGTATGATTATAATAATGAAAATATGGAAACTTGTTTACTCAGCTATGAGCAAATTTTAGATTTATTAGCTCTTGAATATCAGAGATATGTACACATCAGAGGGACTCAGAGGTTTTGTCTCCAGCTTACTTTTGCCTTGACAGTGAAAATTCTTTGTGTAAAGATTCTTATGACTCCATGTGCATTTCTTGGAATGATGGTGATGCTTTTGGTGTTGATCAAAGGTCTTCTTCAATTCGGGATAAGGTATGTAAAGTTTCTAACTCATGTGGAGAAGACATCTGTCTACATACCAAGGATGATAATGTTCAAGATTTTATTGGTTCACACATGCATGATATTGAAAACACGAGTCATGACCCAGTAGTGTCTCTGAATGGAGAAATTGAGGAGATGCATAGGGTTCCAGATTCGCCCGTTTCAGATAATGTTGGTCTGACAAAATCTTTTGTTTCTCAAGAGGGGCACTTTGATTGTGAAATTTGTATACAGTTGAGTGAATGCTTTATGATACATAACAATGAGGAAGATAATAAGGAATATTGTATTTCACATGCATGCATATTGAATGTTGAAAATAATGGGGGTTTGTCCCAAAATGTTGAAGAATTTGCATTGCAGGACGGTGTAGGGATTTTGGGCCAAACTAGGCATGATGACACTCTAAGAACTTGCAATAACAATGACAGGAATGATTGCATGAATATCTTCAAGGAGAATTTGATGAACTCAACACAAAACTAGGTGTTTGATAGGGGAAAACTTGGTTTGAGTTTCAGATTGTAACAGCTCAGAACAGGTCAAGTTAAAGCACAGAGGATTAAGGGTTGCCAATGCATGGATAACTCTTGCTTGTCCTCTTTAAAATTCTTTTCCATGTACAGTAGTCTAGGGTTCTGGTTCACCACCATTTTGCATTCATTTTGCATCCATTTCCACCTCCATCTTGCATTCATTTTGCTTTCATTCCTTCATGCTTCATTTCCATTTCCATTCTGCTCACTGGCTCATTTTGTGTTTGGTTTTCTCTGCTCACCCCATGATTTTGGATCCTTGCAATTGTCTAACTATCATTCATCCCCAGTCGGAGCCACTATTAGAACTATAAAAATCTGATGATTTTACATATAATTTCACTCATGAACTTCCTGATTTGGCCCTGCCATGTGCATATTCCACTCATGTTTTGCCATATTGTCCCTTTGAATCCATTGGGTCATGCATATTTTACATCATGGTTCAAGGCGGTGTGACATTTTCTTTGTCTCCCCGACTTGTTTTTGCTAGCTTTTGTGTTTTAGGGTGGTCGGCAGGACTTCTCACATGTCTCGGTGATCACATCAGCGAGAACCCTTATTGGCATATGTTGTGGTTATCGGGTGGAGGTCTCCCCGATTTTCTCTTATCTTGCCAACCAATGCCTAAGTGGTGGTTTTGGTGAGAGTTTAATCCTTCGGTGGGGGGTCATAGCAAGGAGGTATGTGTTATACCAACTTTTCAGTGGAGGATGTGTATCGGTATTGGTTACTGCTTCGATGTTATGTCTTAGTGAGCCCGTCGAGTCTTGCTGACAAAATCTAACGAATGGATTTCGGCAAAAGTATTATGTTGTCTTGGAAAATTGGAATATGCTTGGGGTTTTCCGTATAGCAATGTGGAGTCTACAAAAGGTTTCCCCGAATGTGATGAGCTATAGCGACATACATGTGGAGGTTGTATTTCGGCAAGAGTTTTCTCTTGTCTTGGCGATGCGGGGATGGTTGAGACCTTTCGGTGTGACTTGTGCTGAAGGGTAGGAGCTATAGCGATACACATGATTGGCGTTCTTTGGCAAGAGAAGTGAAGAGTTACAGCAACATAACAAAAATGTAAAAGGTATGCTTTCGGTATGACTAATGGCTTTCTATGTAGTATCTCACCGACTATGGTTGGCTATACAGAAATGAAAGAAAGGCAAAGGGCTACTTCTTGGTCTTCGGTGTAACATGTGGATAGCTACGACAAATGCGATTAGAACAGGGATGCAAGTAGAATGATAAACGTTTGAATTGCCTTCAGCATAGGTTGTGATATGTCTCGCCGACTGTCTCACTGATGATAACAGAATTTTAAATATCAGGGCCAACATGTTTTTGCTTGAATGACTGTTGCTTGCCAACTCGATTGGAGCCCAAATTTGGTGTTGGGCCGACATGAACTTGAAACGATATGATTTCTAATGCTGGTGTATTTATATGCATCCTGGATTGTAATTGATGATATAGGATTTTTGATAAAAAGCAGTAGGTAGTCAGATGGCTACAGTAGGATAATTTTCTCTTTTCAGAGACTATGTGCATGATTTCAGATGGTGGTTTTAATGAAATTCAGCTAGTGTGGTAGGTTGTTTCTGGTATCAATTGTATGTTGAATTTATTGAAAGGCATTGCTAAAGTTGTCTCCAAGTTGATTCTTTTTGGTTGTTTAAATTGAAATAACAAGTTTATTCTTAGTTTATCGGTGCACATTTGTTGTATCTGTGTGATTAATTGACTGGTTCTCTCAAGTAGGGATTAAATCATTTCTGTTGATCACAGTAATCAGGGGGAATTCATCTAGATTCTTAAAGTAGAGCTTAGTAATCATAATCCTGCATTGTTTATACAAGCTATAAACAGATCATATGCCTACAATTTGATTTTCTGCCAGAATAAGCTATTCACCTCTATTTCATTTGACTCCTCATACCCAACAAGGCATTGGTCTCTGCATTTCATCATTTTGAATTCACTTAATCTCTTTACATTTGTTAATCAAACATTTTAGGATTTAGATTAGAAGATTGCTATCAAGTTTGGTTTCATTTTGTTCACTGTTATCTGTCATTGTGGACAAAAGTATTTCAGAAAGATAATCATAAGTTAAGTCTGCACTATTCAGAGAGGTACACCTGCCTTGGTCTTGTAGCACCAGAAGAGTAGAAGGTTTAATTGTTTCAAACCTTGTTCTGTTACCCTAAAACGTTGTGAAATCTTGGCAACCTTTTGTGGTTCAAACCTGCGTTTTTGAGAGCTAACATCTACAACTTTCATCCACTCCATGTCATGGCTCTTCAAGACATCAATGATTGATGTCTCTTTCAAGATACATTGACAAGGTCACATTGTATTTTTCTTATTCCTCACTGCTATTTCATTGGCTCACTATATCCCATTAAATTTATGCTTCATCACCATTAACAGATACTCTGCAACATAATTCCATTCATTTTTGAGCTTCAAAATTGAGCTCTTCATGGGGACTTGACTTCCCTAGCATACTACACTATCCTTTCAATGACAAACTCTCATGTTCCTAAGTATTCATGGTAAATCCTTATGCTTATGGTTGATCATTGGTCCTTGTTGTCCTATCTTTTGAATTCACTATACTTGGAACAAAATGCTTGTCACTACTCTTTTGTTCATGATTGTTACCTAACAATGGCTTGCTGCCCCTTTGATCATGACTCCATGTTACCACTTACAAACACTGTAACCTAACAATGATCTCTCTTTTAATGTAGATACACATAGTTGTCTTCATAGGTACAAAAAAGATTAGATGTACTCACCTTCTCTTGGATTTATGTCATGTGACTTCTAGAAATTTTGTCCATTTTTCTTGATTGCATGCTTTCCTTATTGTTTTCCTATTTCATGAGATCAGCATGCATTATTGTTGTGTTGTTTACTCCTTTAGGACTACCCCTTGTAGAGTTATAAAATTTGTCATATTCACTTGGTGCTATGACCTTGGTTTCATAAGAGTTTCACCTATATGTTTCATGATTTCTTAACAAATATCGGTACTCACTACCATTCCTCTTCCTTTAATCCTACTGGGCAGACATATGTCATTTATGTTGATAACCTGAAAGGTCACCATCCTAAGTGATGTGTGGCTATTCAATAGGATTGAGGTGAGATGAATTGGAAAATGTCTTTCATTCAACAATGCATGATTACCTTTGTTCCAAGTTCTTGCTGCCCCCATATGACTCATGATGGTTGCAGGCTTGACTTGATGTCTCCATAATTATTTTAATAGATGCATAATTGAACTTGATGCATCTATAATTGAACTTGATGCATCACTAAAATCATTTACCTCTTTTAATAAAATGAATCTTGGATCCACTTAAGAAGATTGAAAGACATATCCAGCAAAGTACACCTTCATTTTGACATGATGGCAACCTATTGATTGTTTCTTTGTGAAAATATGAAGGATAACTCTCTTGACAGTTCACATGATTTGTTGCATCTTTTGAATTTGATAATGAAAGTTTTTCAAATGGTGTGATCCCATATTGATTTAATGCATCAAGAATATGTTTATCATTGATTTGATCAAGTTGCTCAATTTCCTATCCCTCTTAAAACATCAAAGGGCAGCATGTTGGGCTCAACCTGCATGGGAACAATATTTTACACCACATACTGTAATTAGTTGAATCAGAATAGTAAGAAGACTTGTCCTAAATTTGCACGAGGAACAAACTAGTTAGATAAACAAAGCATATCATAGGTGTGTTTGATTACTCCTCTCTTGTTTTCATAGACACTTATGGTGTGTTGCTATTTTAATGCTTATGGACATTAGATTACACATTTATGTATGTTTTGCATATATTTTGATCAGGGACCTTTCATTGCTCTAACAACATTGTTTTTTCAGATGCAAGAAACTTAGGAGCAGCGATGAGGGCGTCAAATGAAAGTAGGGTAGTGTGAAGGATTAAGATGATGCGGGACCAAGCCAACAGGATTCGTCATTCCACTAGGTAATGGCAAGTCCGTTTTCATTTTATATGCAATTTATTTTCTATTATCTATAGGCGTATAGTCTTTTCTCTATAAACATTAGAATAGCTAGTCCCTTGGCTTGTGAGGGACATTATATGCTCATGATTATCAATAAAGATCTCATTTGCAATACATGTTGGTTCTCTCTATTATTTGTATGTAATTGTAAAACTGGAATAAATGCAATCTGTTTTGACAATCTCCTTCATGCACATTAATGAACTTAGTAGAACATGATGTATCTTTTAATGTTTAAATGAAAACATAGAAGAATAAGTAATAAGTTACCTAATTTTAGCTGGAAGCTAAATTCAAATAACAGGTATTTCTGATTATTTTAGTGGAAAAAATATTTTTTGTGAGCATTATGTGTTTGGTAAACAGATTAGATCATCATTTCTTAATTTAACTAATAAAGCTAAGAGATTATTAAAGATCATTCATGTTGAAAATTGAGTCGATTATGTAGCTTAATACTTTGTAAAACTTTGTGATTACTAATCTAATTAATTATTCTTTGTTATAGATTCTTTGTGGATGATTATCTAGTTAGATTCATTTTACCATTTGTAGAATGAAGACAAAAGGTTGTAGAAGAATTAGACAGAGTATTAGAAGTTACACATCATGTACCGTGGAGAAACCCTTTCGGGAAAAAACTCCACCATGAATCAATGTATTATTTAATCTCAGAATAAGATTACAATAATTCCAATCCTTGCTTGAGATGCTTATTTTTCCTTCAACAAATATTCTTCACAACCTACAATAAAAACTAATAATAACTCTCTTCAACTTGCTTGAGATAAATAGAAAATAATCAGCCTTGTAAACTCCAAAGAGTTACAATTATAAAGCTCAATCCTTATCTCACTAAAACCTATACCTATTCTTTGCAAGTAAAGTTCTACCATGAAGAACAATGTCAAAACAAGTCCATCCATCTGGGTGTCCCAAATTGAAGTCATGACTCAATGTTGATTCTGAAGATATCTTCTAAGCTTATCCTCAATGTTGGCACCCAAGAATGGGCCCACTTAACTTAGCCTTATAAAATATCATATCATGCAAAAGTGTTAACTCCAAGATGCGGACTTGGGCACCCAAGGTGGGTCCAAGTCAATCTCTGTTAACTAAAACATATCTCTCCATCAATTCATGTAAATAGGATGCATGATTGATCATCCCCACTTAGCTAAATGTATCACCTGTTATCTGGCATGCAACTCAAGTCATTAGTCATGCATTCCAAATCAATTGAAGTCAACTAACATTCAACTGAAACTAACTACATGCAACTGAAGATAACTAAACTATAACTAAATTGAACTGAACTGAACTGAATTAAATTGATATTGAATTGAACTAAACTAAACTAAACTTCATGCATGTAAAAATCAATCCCTAACTTCTAGGATCTTTACATACATTAAGAAGTGTTATCTTTTTCTCCAAATAGTTAACTTAACTCAAGGTGGGTTCCACCTTCCATGTGGGTGCCCCATGTGCTCCTATTATTTAGTAACTCATATTGAATTCCCTCACATGTTTCTATCATTTAGAATTAATTACAAATGTCAATTAACATGTTCATTTCATTCAAATTTAATCTCATTCTAATCCTAGTGTTGGGGAACACTTTCCAAGGACTTGGGAGATACATGAAATAATGTTTAGGATTGCAATTAAATGGCATCTTATTTCCAATAATTCATTTAGATGTGTTTGGGTCAATGGACGTTGACTCTTTTGGAAAATCTTTTTATTATGTTACTTTCATTGATGGTGTCTCAAGATTCACCTGGATTTATTTTAAGCATACAAAATCTGATGTTTTCACTAAGTTTAAGGAATTTAAAGCCTTAGTTAAGAAGGAAACAGATTATAAGATAAGTGTGTTGATATTTTACAATGGGGGTAAATATTGTTTTATAGAATTTGATGAGTTCTATAAGCATGTGGGTATTGTTTAACAAAATGCTACTCCTTATACACCCAAATAAAATGGGGTAGTAGAAAGAATGAATTGAATCTTGATGGAAAGAGCTAGAAGTATGTTGAGTGGTGCTAATCTTAATAGATGCTTTTGGGTAGAAGCTATAAGTACTACATGTTATTTGATCAATAGATCTCCTTGTTCAGCTCTTGTGGATAAAACTCCTTAAAAATTGTGATAGCTAGGAAGCCTTTTGTTTCACATTTAATGGTATTTGGTTGTGATTCTTTTGCTCATGTTCCTCAAGAGAAGCAATCTAAATTGGATCCAAAAGCACAAAATGCATCTTTGTTGGCCATGGTGAGAAGGAAAAAGGATATAAGCTCTGGAATCCACTAACCCATAAAATGGTTTTCTCTAGAACTATGATTTTTAGGGAGTTTAGAGCTTACTTAGGTGAAGAACAACCAAAGGAGAAAGATAAGACATAAATAGTACAATTTGAGACAAATATAGGAAAATAGAAAGATGCACATGTGAAAGAAAAGCTAGATGGATTGAGGATGGAGAAGAAGAGGGTTCAAAGAGTTTAGATGATGTGCAGGATGAGAACATAGTAGAGGAAGAACAACAAGGCCTCTTATTCCTACCTTGAGAAGATCCATAAGACAATGGAATCTAGTTGACAGGTATAGCCTATTTGATTACTATTATGTATTTTTCTTTTTTGAGTACTGATGATGAACTTAGATCCTACAAGGAGGCTCTCTCTTTAGAGGAAAGTGAGTCTTGGATGCATGCCATGCAAGAGGAGATGATAGATTTGGATAGTTGTGATACCTGATATCTTGTTAGTTTTCTTCAAAGAAAGGAAGCCCATTGGTTGCAACTGGGTATTTAAAAATAAATTTGGTGCAAATGGCCGGTTAGAGCAGTACAAGGCTAGATTGGTTGCCAAGGGCTACTCATAGAGAGAGGGACTTGATTTCAATAAAATTTTCTCTCTTGTTGTTAAGTTAACTTCTATTAGATTCCTATTATCTATTCCTGCTACTTATGATTTTGAAATAGAGCAAATGGATGCTAAAACTACTTTCTTGCATGGGGATCTTGAGGAAGAAATTTATAGGCAATAGCTTGATAGTTTTGTTGTGAAAGGAAAAGAACACTTAGTTTGTAGGTTAAAATGGTTATTATATGGTTTGAAATAATCACCTAGGATGTGGTACTAGAAGTTTGATGATTCTGCATTGAAGTTGGGTTTTGTTAGAATCAAGGAGGATCATTGTGTTTATATGAAGGTTATTGATGATCAAATACTAATAATTGTCTTGTATGTTGATGACATGTTTATTGGTAACAAAAAGGTGATGATTAGGAAGCTTAATGCTCAAATTTATAGCATGTTTTATATGAAGGATTCGAGGGTTGCTAAATATATCCTTGGGATGGAGATCAGTAGGGATCAAGTTCATAGAAAGATTTGGTTAATTCAAAGTATGTTGATACCATTTTGTAGAGGTTTAATATGCATGACTATAAACTAGTAAATATTCCATTTATGGTTGGTACTAAGTTGAGTTTACACATGTTTTCTAATTCTAATGATGATTTTGAAGAAGTGTCTAAAGCTCCTTATGCTAGTTTTTTTGTTTGTTTGATGTGTGCAATGGTTTGTACTAGACCAAATATAGCCCAAGCAATGAAAGTTTTGAGAAAGTTTATGTCTAACCCTAGTAGAGAGCATTGTGAAAGGAAAAGAAAGGTACGTGGAAACACATTCCTTATGCAAATCAATTAGGAGAGGGTTGAAAAACTTTGTTTCAAATCCTTTTACACTTATAGTTTCATTTATTATTGCACATACATTTAGATATTTCATATTTAAGCAATAAACCACAATGCACAAATTTTATGTGGGAAAACCCTTTTGAGAAAAAAACCAAATACCAAAGAAAAAATCAGTTGTATTTGTAGACATCCAAATTTGGACACTTAATTTATCCAAATTTATCACTTTTCGTCTAAACATCCTCTTATTCGAGTTAATTAAGTAATATTAGTATTATTTAATTAATATCTTTAATTCTTCCAAATCCCTAAGGTATTTAATTATTAATTAAATACCTTACCCTCCTTAATCCTCTTTTCATCAAATAAATTAAATAAATATTACATTTATTTAATTCCTCACATGTCATTTTCATCTAATCCTAATCCATCTCCTAATTCTTTCATTAAGGATGTGCACATGCCTAATCCTTGATTAGGATGTGTCACATCCTCCAACTTTTGCAAGTTGGCTTTTAATCCTAATTAGCCCCTAATTATCCTCTAATTACTGATTAATTAAGCCTAATCATTCTCTAAGGAATTTTTAATTCCTTTTTATTCTTCCTAGATTCCCCTCCTTTATATGTGAATTTTTAATTCACATTCCATTCTTCCAAGGCTTCTAGAACCTTGGACTTGTCACAATCTCCACATGTGACCAACCTTGGACTTGTCACAATCTCCACATGTGACCAAGTCCCACCTTTTTGGAGCCCACCTTTTACCCTCTAGATCATCCTAGGAATGTGAATTTATATCCCCAACCACCTTTCATTTTCCCATGTAGATTTTTGAGGAATTCCAAAATTCCTCAAATGTCCCTTTCACTCCCACTTGGGAACAAGAAATCCCTTTTTGTGGAAATCTCCTCACTCCCCAAGGTGCATGTCCTTTTTCCACCTCATGTACCTTCTTGACACCTCATTTACATCTCATATCCCCTTGGCCACTTCACCCTCCACATGTCAAGATGTGAGGGCTTGTGGGTTCTCAACCCACCATAGCCCTTCATCTTGACCTTGTTGGATCAATCTTGACCATTGAATTCTCTAGAGAATTCAAGTTTCTCTATAAATACCCCCTCCTCAAGGGCATTTTGGGGAACACTTAGTCAATTTGCAACTACATGCTGCCATTTTGTGCACTCACCTAGTCTTCACCTACATTCACTTGCATCCAAACATATAGTAGAATCCTCCATTTTAGCTACATCAAGAGCCATCAAGGAGCACACATTCCATCTTAAGCAAGGGCCAATCAAAGGGGTATCAACAACAAAGGAAGGTAAAACTATTTGTCTTGTGCTATCTACTTTCCTTATTGTTTTGTCACTCTCTTTTGGCTAATCTTGAGGTGTCCTTGGTATTTTTTCATTCATATTTCTTAGTTGTTTTGCATATTTAGAGAAGTATAAATATCAAGGTATCACATTTCTGGCACGCCCGGTGGGACCCACAAACGGGTTCCCATATTTTACGTTTGCTATTGTTGAAGTTTTTACAGGAACACATCGCAGAAGGGCGTCTATGCCCCCGTTTTTCCGCGGAAGGGCAGCTACGCCCCTGTTTTTTGCAGAAGGGCGGCTACGCCCCATTTTTTCGCAGAAGGGCGGCTACGCCCCTGTTTTCCGCAGAAGGGCGGCTATGCCCCGTTTTTTCTGCAGAAGGGCGGTTACGCCCCTATTTTCCATAGAAGGGCAGCTACGCCCCATTTTTTCGCCTATCGAAGGTGGCGGCTATACGCCACCCGCTTTTCAGAAGGGCTGCCACGCTATTTTTCCGCTATATACCCATTCCATTTTTACCTTATGCCCGCTTTTCATAGAAGGGTGGCTACTTTTTTTTCGCTGCTTACTCGCCTTATTTCTCAAGAATGGCGGCTATGCCCCCTTTACGCCTCATTTTCGCAGAAAGGGCCCCTCCTATTTTCATCACCAGAGCGCGCGCCACCTAGGCTCACCCCCAACTTTTTACTAACACTTTTCCTCAGGTGTCCACGACTCAAATTTTAACTTTTTACTAACACTTTTCTCAGAAGTGCGTGTGCACCCACTTGGGCTTAAATTTCACCTTTTTATTAACACTTTTTTGCAGAAGGGTGTGTGTGCCCACATGGCTGAAATTGCACTTTTTGCTAACATTTTTCACAGAAGGGCGGCTACACCCCGTTTTTCCGCAGAAGGACGGCTACGCCCCGTTTTTTTTGCAGAAAGGCGTCTATGCCCCCATTTTTCGCAGAAGGGCGTTTACGCCCCTATTTTTCACAGAAGGGCAGCTACGCCCCATTTTTCCGCAGAAGGGCGACTATGCCCCGCTTTTCTGCAGAAGGGCGTCTACGCCCCCGTTTTCCGCAGAAGGGCGTCTACGCCCCTGTTTTGCTGCAGAAGTGCAATTGTGCCCTCCTGGTCACTGCAGAAGTGCGTCTACGCCCCTATTTTGCTGCAGAAGGGCAACTGCGCCCCCTGGAAGGTAAAATTGGTGTTTTGATTTCGGATTTAATTATTATTTTTCTCATTAACATTGTTCTTGCAAGGATACATGTGTTTTGTGCTAACCTTTTGCAGCATATTCTTGTGAAGTTGATGGAGAAAGCGGGATAAAATATCTAATATTTGCTTGCAGGGCTATCCATTTGCTCAATCTTCTTTAAAATTATCCTTGCTGTTTGCATTAATCTAAGAACATAGCTTAATTAGGGGAGTAATATTTGTTGCTTGTTGTTCTTGTCTTTTTGTGTTACCCTAAGGGAGTATTAGCTTGTTTCTGCTTTCCCCTTGCACTTCGTGTGAGCCTGGGGAGTAGTTGGAAGCGGTTAGTGCTCTCTTCATAGTGGGACCTGCTTGGGGATTTCATCACCCCAAGGGACAATTCCAACCACGTGTACCGGCAGGGTATACAAAGGGGGGAGAGTGAAAGTTGTACCCCAATCTAGTCACATCGTAATTGGCAGAGCGTCGAAGCTAGGGTGATACCTAGATAGACGTGAAGAGTTGGTCCGAGCCCTTCAGTATCTCGCTGGGGTTCCTGACTCATGCTTGTGACGGGCTGGTGTTCACGGTTGTGCCTCACGTACCGAGAGTATATCGAGGACTCCCTAGATACCTTGTGCATCCTAGATTAAGACCACTTTTGCCATACCCTTAACACTAATCATAAGGTTGTATTTGCTTGAGAGTGTTTTCTTGTGAGAAACCAATGAACTCTTAATAATTTGGCCTTATCATTATCATTTTAAAGTCCTTGCCATAGCCATTTGCATCAAACCAACCTCTGTTCTGCTGTAGAAGGGCGGATACGCCCCTGTTTTGCTGCAGAAGGGCAGCTACACCCCTATTTTGCTACAGAAGGGCGGCTACACCCCTGTTTTGCTGCAGAAGTGCAGCTACGCCTCTATTTTGCTGCAGAAGTGCAATTACGCCCTCCTGAACACCCGAAATCCCCCCATTTGGATTCATTCAGCCTTTAAACCTTCAGTTCACCATTCCCAACCATTACCTCATCATCCCAAGCCTTCGTTTTGTCACTTTAAACCTTCAAAAACCCTCGTTTGACCATTTTAAACTTCCATCTCATTATTCCAAACTTTCATTCAACCATTTTAAATCCTCTTAATCCCCCATTCACTTTAATATCTCCCTAATCCACCTATAATTTCTTACCATTTGCATCTCCAAACACCACGCATAACCAAACCGTCCTAACCTTGTATTACAAAGCAGTTACCCAAATTGACCATAGCGCTTGAACTTGATTATTAGTCTTTAACTTCGACCCCAATCAATTTGCCTCCATCTTGAGGCGAATTCAGTGGCGTAAGTTATCATCTTCGACCCAATCAATCCATCCCTATCTTAAGGTGGATTCGGTGTCGTAATCACCCTCTTAATCAATTAAAGCTCTTGGTTATTAAAGGTAACTTCCTTTGATCAAACTCAAGGTCTCCCTCTCATCTCTTTCCACCCAATCCAATCAAAATCCAATCAAATCCAATCCAATCCAATCCAATTCAAATCCAATCATTTTGTCAAAACATCCAATTACCCAATCAATCAAATCACATTCGATCTATCACTACAATCCTATCCAATCTGATCTATTTAATCAAAATCTGATCCAATCAACCTTATCCAATCCAATCTAATCACATCACCTTCGACCCAATCAATCTACTTCCATCTCGAAGCAGATTCGGTGTCAATCGTCAGAATCAATCCCATCACATCATCCAATCATCCTAATCTGAGCTTTAGTCCAATCTTGATCTGAGCTTGACCAAAATCTTGATTTGAGCTTTAATTCGTTCCCATCCAAAAAAATTTATCCATCCTCTTTATCCTTTCACCATCATGAATCCTTATCCTCCATCAATAGTGGTCAAGGGAAACCCTAATTACATTGACAACGATAACGAAAGTCTTGTTGATCAAGAGGAATATGACATAGACCCCCTTGACACTATCATTGCTAGTAAGCTTTCTCCACCCACTTTTCAAAATCCAATCACCCCCTCGAGTTATCCCATTATATCTTCATCCATGCCTAATCATGTTGCTTCTGCTACCTTTGACAAGGGATATCCGTCATATCCATCATACCCTTCATCTACATCATCCTCTTATCCAACACCCGCATCCTCTTATCCTAGTCTACCATCTCAATACCCCTATCCTAATCCCCCATCCACATCCTCCTATCTAAATCCTTCATTTGCATATCACCACTACCCTAATCTTCCATGCCAATCTGCTCACTCTAATCCTACATTCGTACCTTCCTATCTTAATCCAACATCCACATCAACTTATCCTAATCCAACATCCACATTTCCCTATCTCAATCTGCCATCTCAATTTTTCCATCCTAGTCCTCCATCTACTCCTAGTCCTCCATCCAATCCTAATCCCCCACCTACTCATAGTCCTACATTCAATCCCATTCATCCATCTACTCCTATTCCTCCATACAATCCTAATCCCCCATCTACTCATAGTCCTACATTTAATCCCATTCCTCCATCTAACCCTAGTCCACCAATCCATAATCCCTCGTCCATTCCTCCCACCCTATCCAAGCCAACCATATGCAAGTCTCTCATTTCAAAAGTTCTCCAAGGACTTATAAAAAAGAAGCCACCCCCAACTCCACATCTTGAAGTCATGGAACCGTGCCATCCCAATCCATCATCCACGGTAACTAGTGATGAGAGCCTTCTCCATACCACACCTATCATTGTTGTTACCACCCCTAGCACTGATCAAACCATTGAAACCATTGAACCCACTAAATCCACTGAACCCACATCTCCTACCATGAAAACTACCGAATCCATCGAAGACACCCAACTCCAATCCACTCCCCCTACCCCGAGAGCCATCGAACCTATCGATGACACCCAAATCCAATCCACTTCTTCCACTCCTAATATCCATTCCCAAGAATATCTTGAATCCTCCATCCTTCCATCTTCCCCACTTAAAGAGTCCCAACAAGACCCCGTTATCATGCCATCCACACAAGATGAGTCATGCCAAGAGTCTAATCCAAAGCATGCCAACATATCCCCTTCTCCAGATCAAGATCCTACCATCCTATCTAGTCCACCTCAAGATCACAGTCCCCCATCCATTCCACCCCATGATCCCCTTATCTCCACCGCTCCATCTTCATCTCCACCACATGAGCCCACTACCACAAATCCAAATCCTATCATATCCCCTAATCCCTCTCCTGATATCACCCATCCACATGCTGCTATCCCTTCATCTCCCTCTCATGATCCCCCATCATTGCCTAAAACTGCTATACCTACACCGCTTACATACCCCCTTGGTACTCTCACATTCTTCCATGGTGGCCTCCTTGTAGAAGAAAAACAAAGCATATATGCCAACCCTTCTCTTCCACCTAATAATGGACTCGCATCATGTTTTTTAAATAACACAAATCCTATCATGGATCGCATGCTCAAGAGAATGAACTACCAAGGAAAAGGTTTAGGCCTTCATGAGCAAGGTATTATAGAGCCCATCCAAGCTAAAGAACATTTGTCTCTGCAAGGTCTTGGATGTACTACTCATGACTCGCAATCTAAAGATGTTGGTACAACCTCTAGACGTCCTCAACGAGCCTTTTCCAAAAGAAATGTCGGCTCTTCCCATCGCCCCACTAAATCATATGTTGCCATCCCTCCTCTATCGTATCGCCTCCAAACCACCATCCATATCCCTCCTTCATCTGCTCCATCCATTTTGGTTCCTTACATCCCTCCATCCACCATATCCCATCCTTCATCCACTCCATCCATCTTGGGTCCATATATCCCAAGATCACCTCCTCCATCTCATCCTTTAATCCATTCATCACCTATCCCTCTCATCCATCATAAACATCCCTCTCACATGTCCCCTAATCAGGATCAACAAAGGCACATACTCACACATCCTCTGTCTACACATAATCCCCATACTCCTACCTTCATTGCTCCACATCATCCATCTCCTCACACCCATCCCATTGCTACTAAAAGCACTTTGGTTGTTAAAGAAAAAATGCATCAATCTAAACATCCACATGAACCTAAAGCTTCCCATGTCCCCTCTAAAAGACATGGTAAAGAAAAGAAAAACAAAATCCCAAATCAAAATCACATCTATAGCTCGCAAAGAGCCAGCAAAGCAAAGATCAAAACCATGTGGATCCCAAAGAAAAAAGATGCAATGCCATCAAATGAAAAATCTGTAAGAACATCCAAAGTTGCTAATCCAAAAGCTAACCATACCCACCTTTCATCTCCTAAGTCTATTTTGGGTCCCTATGTCCCAAAATTCACCATTCCATCTCCTCCATTATCCCCACATTCTCCATCCCTTAATCCTATTATCTTTCCACATCCACAACCACATCTGCCTATGTTGGTCCTGAACACATCTCCCCATCACATACCCACCCCATCATTCTATCCATACCCTTTCCAGCATCCTATCCATTATCCCATGTATCAACCCCATCAAATCCCTCTAATTCACCCTCATGTGTAATCCATTTAGCCAAATAAGGTTGTACCAACATCCAACAGTCACTTCAAACATGGGCTCATAACATCTTGATCTTTATCACATGTCTTCTAAATCTACTTATCCACTTCCTTATCCTTACCCATCTCCTTCTGCATGACATCCAAATTAAAAAAAAAAAAAAAAAGAGAAATAATTCATCCAATGGTGAAAACTTGGCAAACAAGCGCCTTGGATAAGTACCATGATGAAAACCTGGAAAATAGGCATCATGCGTAAATCCCCATCTGCACTTGGGGGCAACTTCCTGATATCCATTCTAGCTATGCTTCTTGCTATGCTTACTGCTATGCACCTGTCTTCCTATTATCCATCTTCATAAAACCCCTCCATCCCACCCATCTTCTGCATCCTACCATCATATCCCATTTATCTCCTATCCCTCCATCCTTCTTGTGATCTTAGTCAAAACAGGGGAACCTATCTATACATGCTTTGGACACCTCTTGGTATACATTCCCTTCCTCCATGCTCTATCATATTCCTTGGTCACTCATCCTATCCACCTCTAGTTATCTTCTTTATCTTCCCATCTACTTGTCTTCCATCCTTCATTCCTCCTCATATATGACGTATCTAGAGTGGGGGCATTGGCTTCCTTTGTGACATAGTCCTTAGAGACATCATCTATTATAACATCCCTTCATCTCCCTATCCATCTATCCTAGCATCCCTTCCATCTCCCCATCTGTATCTTCTTATCCATCTATCCTAGCATCCCTTTCATCTCCCAAGCCTTTTGTCCCTATCCATCTATCATAGCATCCCTTCCATCTCCCCATTCGTATCTTCGTATCCATCTATCCTAGCATCCCTTTCATCTCCCAAGCCTTTTGTCCCTATCCATCTATCATAGCATCCCTTCCATCTCCCCATTCGTATCTTCGTATCCATCTATCCTAGCATCCCTTTCATTTCCCAATCCTTCTGTCCCTATCCATCTATCACAACACCCCTTCATCTCCCTATCTTCAGATTCTCTTATCCATCTATCCTAGCATCCTTTCATTTCCAACTTTTCCTCATTCCTATCCATCTATCACAACACCTCTTCATCTCCTATATACATCTATCACAACATCCCATCTCCCATCCTTATCTTTATATCGATCCCTCTTCATCTCCCAATCCTTATATTCCCATCCATCCAAACAATCTATCCCATCCCCATCCCTATATCTCTATCCATTCTTTCATCCCATCTCATACCCTTGTCATTGGTATTTGGCTCTAGGCCTCCTTCTATGCAACCCAATGCCTCTTTATCTTATCAGCCTCACTTTTGCTTCTCTTTACACATCTTTCAATCTCTATCTTTTCTCCTGTTCATCAGCCCCATCCCCTCTTTTTTGTTTTTCTTTGTCACAAGGATTCAGCTTCCTCCCCATGTCTCGGCTCTCACGGGCGGTGCCTACCGGGCTGCCTCCACTCCTCCCATGTAGCGCCTGCCCCAGTAGACATCACCAAGCAGAGTCACTGGGAGTGGCGCCTCGGCCCCCCTGCCACAAGGAGGACCTCGTCCTGGTGGTGGTACTGCCTTGGAGCAAGCCTGCCATTGGGCATCTCCCACTCACGCATGTAGGCGCCCGGCTCAGCTCACGGGCATGGCGCCTGCCCTGGCTGCCTCTGGCTTCGGCCCTCATGCCTCACACACATGGGCGTAGGCGCCTGGCCCCAGGGGCACGCCTTCACGCCCAAAGGTGCACCTCCCTCCCGGGCGTGGTCCATTTCAAGTGTTTGTGGCACATACTTCCACTATGGCGCTACTTCCTATCCCTGTGGAAAATCCCACCTTTTTACCTTCTTTTTCAAAACCGGTCCTAACCCATTTCCTAATTTTCCTCCTCGCCAACAAAACCCGTGGTCTTGGAATTTTCAAAATTGATTTTTGATTTCACACCGAAACTTCGAGAGGCCATAACTTTTGACTCCTGCAAGTGTCCGCTGGAGCTAAATCTACCTGCAGTTGTGTTACGAGATAACGAGTGGATTTCCAATGGTTTCTGTGAAAGTTGTTGGAACCCATTTTGACCCATTTTTGGGGCCTCAAACTTTCATCTTGACCCTCAAAATCCCAATTTAGTGTTTTTTTCTAGCATTTTAAAAAATTGTTTTCACTCATAACTCAAAATGCATGTCTTGAATCTGGGATGTTAGTTGGCAATTCATCCTATCTCACCAATGGGTATTTCTTGGAAAAAATTGGGACTCTCAAACATATGACCATGAAGTTTCCTAAAATGGCAAAATTTGACAATTTTTGAAAATTGCCAAATCGGGAAAAATTTCCTTGTCAACACCTTACGCCCTTTAAGCCCCGGAACTCGGTGTAGAATCAATCCAATAATATCCCTCAATCATTCTAGTCTTCAATCCAATCCTCATCTGAACTTTAATCTTATCCCAACCTGAGCTTAGCCAAACCCCTAATCTGGGCTTTCATCCATCTGTAGTCAATGTCTTTGGATACCGAACAAAGTCTTAAGATCCCTCCCTCCATCTTCTTCACTTTAGTCCTATTCATGCATTCCAATAAATGCATTCACTCATTCCATGTAACCATTCATCTACTTCGAACCTTCATCTATCATCACAACACTTCATCGAACCTCCTATCATCTCAATCATTCATCCAACCTCCTTCTATCATTTCAAACTCTCCTTCCATAATCTTGATCAATCGTTTACTCATTCTGAGTAATCTTCCACCTGTTCCCACCCTTCACCTTCTAGTTCCAAGAATCAGTCATCTATCCATCTGGTCACCTTTTCCTCATCCAAAATCCTTATCCCTCTATCCAATCCACCCAAACCATCCTTTTCCTCCCCCCATCCTCTCCCCATCCTCTCCCCTCATCCCATCTCATAATCCCTTGTCATTGGTATCTAGCTATAGGCTTTTCCCCATGCAATCCAATGTCATCTATCTGATCGTCATCACTTCTGCTTCTTTTGCACATCTTTTCTATCTCATCACCTCATCATTCATCTATATGGCATGTCATTCGCCCACTTCATCTTTGATGATTTGGATAACTATCCCATCCCTGAGCTTTATATAGTCACTATCCTCCAATCCAATCCAATCCAACAGGTCTATCTTCTTCCGTCGTGTCAGTTCCGTCATTTTAACCCCTTATCTAGGGTTATCTCATCATCTTTCATCCATCACTTGTCTTTGGCCTTTTGTTGAACTACGTTGCCCCTGTGCTTTCACGTAGGCAAGGTCGATCATTTGATCCGCCCCCGGGGTTCCATCCATCATCGATCTATATTGTCCACTTTTCTCCTATTCTCCATCCTATCTTGAAGTCTCCATCATGGTTCATCGTCAGCCTCTTGTCGAACTACGTTACCCCTGCGCTTTCACTGCCCCCGGGGTTCCATCCATCATTGATCTTCATTGTCCACTTTGCTCCTCTATCTCCTCGCATCAGTCCTTTTGCTCTGTCCATCGACTCCTTTATCATCTATCATCAATCTTTTCTTTTGTCTCTCTAGTCCTTGTCATCCACCATTAGTCTTCATCATCCTCTTTCTACTTTTATCCATGGTCAGTCGTCCACCTTTTATCGAACTACAAGGGCTCTGCGCTTCCACGTCGGCAAGGCTCATCTTTGATCAGCCCCCGAGCCCCTAGGTCGCTAGGATGTGTTAGTCTCCTATCTTGTGTCATGTCTCTCGTGTTGCGTTGTCAAGCTATGCCCTTATCTAGCTGGTTCTTAACAAACAAGACCCACTTGTATCAACAAATCCAATCAGTTTTGAATATCCTACGTCATATCGATCTTTTAGCTTAGTATCCATCATCGATCTCAACAGGATGCATCCTTCCTAATATACCTCATCAATCCATCCATCCCTTGATCCTATGGCAAAGGACATTTGAAATTAATTGTGATCTTTTGATACTTTTGGATTTTGTTTATCATTTGAGCTCCCTATCATCACTTGTCAAGGCCACCATGATCCATCATATTATGGTGTGTTTTGATTGGTCAACATAGGGGCATATCTTACTTTTTTGTTTGATTGTGTCTTCTTGATTGTCCCACGTAGTACCCACCAAGATCCCCGAGGTCTTGTGTTATGTTGGGGCATCCTTTTGTGCTTGTGGTTATCTCAATACCTGGTCCAACCAAGGTCTTTGTGACCTTGGGGTGTTGGGATAGCCTTCTTGTCTGTTGTGTTTATTTCATGCATTAGACACTATTACGCCTTGGTTCCACATACCCTGGCATCTTGTGTCTTATGCTATAGCAAAAATCAGTGCTCTGAAGATGGAAAATTGCATTAGGATTGCATTTCATTCTCCATTCCATCATTTTGCATATATCCCCCATCCTCTTATATATCACAATCCCCCCATCCATTCATCCTTCATCCTTATCTCACATCTCCATCCTATCCCCATCCATTCCATCATCTAATCATATCCTTGGTCTTGTCCCCAGTCTCGTTACTAGCCTTGACCCATCATCATCATCATCCATTATTATCATTCCCTATCCCTTTGGTGTTGTTTTGGGATGTATCCTTCCCTCATCAACAACACTTTCATCATCATCATCGGGAGGTATTCTTCCCTATCCTTTAGTGGTGTTTTGGGATGTATCCTTCCCTCATCAATACCACTCAATGGGATGTATCCTTCCCTATCCTCATGTTGTTTCTGTGGATCCTTCTATTCCCTCATTGACAACACTCCATCCATCATCAACTCCATTTTGGCTTGTAATTTTGACTGGGGCAACACTCACCTTAACCTCTTGTCGCTTTTTCATCCTTTTCTCTCATATCCATCACTTCTCAGATCATCTTCCCATCTCCTTCTTATCACTTCTCCTTTTGCATCTTCTTCATCTCCTTGCATCATCTCATCTGATTTCAGAGCCACTGCCTCCTGAATCTGCATGTCCTCTCGGGAGGCATCCTTCATCCCTAATTTTCATCATTTTTTCCTTCCTTAGTCACTCCTTTTAGATGACTGCATCTTCTCTCTCTCCAATCTAACCATCTTCTTCTAGGTTCTTATTTTTAATATTCTTTTGAAATGATGCTACTTCGTGAACACCATCTCACAAAGAGGGGAAAATGAGACATCCAAATTTGGACACTTAATTTATCCAAATTTATCACTTTTCGCCTAAACATCCTCTTATCTCGAAAGTTAATTCTACAATATTAGTATTATTTAATTAATATCTTTAATTCTGCTAATCCCTAAGGTATTTAATTATTAATTGTACTTGCATTCTACCTTCCTTTAATCTCTTTTGACAAAATAAATGAATAAATACATTTGTATTCCTCATGCTACTACCCAATCCCACCATTCTTACTTTTTACAGATGTGCATCCTTTAATAGATGGCCACATCCCACCCTGTTAACCCACTGGCTCTAATTATCTTCTAATTACTGATTAATTAAAGCCTAATCATTCTCCAAGGAATTTTTAATTCCTTTTTATTCTTCCTAGATTCCTCTCTTTTATATGTGAATTTTTAATTCACATTCCATCTTTCCAAGGCTTCTAGAACCTTGGACTTGTCACAATCTCCACATGTGACCAACCTTGGACTTGTCACAATCTCCACATGTGACCAAGTCCCACCTTTTTGGAGCCCACCTTTTACCCTCTAGATCATCCTAGGAATGTGAATTTATATCCCCAACCACCTTTCATTTTCCCATGTAGATTTTTGAGGAATTCCAATATTCCTCAAATGTCCCTTTCACTCCCACTTGGGAACAAGAAATCCCTTTTTGTGGAAATCTCCTCACTCCCCAAGGTGCATGTCCTTTTTTCCACCTCATGTACCTTCTTGACACCTCATTTACATCTCATATCCCCTTGGCCACTTCACCCTCCACATGTCAAGATGTGAGGACTTGTGGGTTCTCAACCCACCATAGCCCTTCATCTTGACCTTGTTGGATCAATCTTGACCATTGAATTCTCTAGAGAATTCAAGTTTCTCTATAAATACCCCCTCCTCAAGGGCATTTTGGGGAACACTTAGTCAATTTGCAACTACATGCTGCCATTTTGTGCACTCACCTAGTCTTCACCTACATTCACTTGCATCCAAAGATATAGTAGAATCCTCCATTTTAGCTACATCAAGAACCATCAAGGAGCACACATTCCATCTTAAGCAAGGGCCAATCAAAGGGGTATCAACAACAAAGGAAGGTAAAACTATTTGTCTTGTGCTATCTACTTTCCTTATTGTTTTGTCACTCTCTTTTGGCTAATTTTGAGGTGTCCTTGGTATTTTGTCATTCATATTTCTTAGTTGTTTTGCATATTTAGAGAAGTATAAATATCAAGGTATCACAGTATTACTATAAAAATTCTATTACAATAGAAGTCTCAGTGTCTATTCTCTTGTAGGTGTAGTTTCATTGTGATACAAGATTCTAGATTGAATTTGACACATAATGATATACATATATACTACAATCACACTCTCTACATAAAAATGCACTAAGGCATTAATATATACTTCTCATACATGGGTGTTTAACATTGTCATGTGTCAATCCCATGGTATTTGCATGCATACAAATTAAAACCAACAACATGCACAAGTCTCAAGTGACTTGATTAGAAACTTGTCAAACATGCACTCACATGCAACAACATGCAAGCACATGCAAGGCTTGGAGCTCCAAAAATCAATAAATCTCACATTCTATTTGTCCCATAGAAAAAATCAAGTCAACTACCAATGTAGAACTCAATCTTGACTCCTAGTCACTCCTAGTGACAACTAATTTTGTGTTAAGCAACTTTCCTCTTCAAGCTTTAGTCAACAAGTCAAACCAGTGCCACATGCCATCGTGGCACACCTCCCAGAGGTTTTAACAATTCTCAATGCTCAAATCAGTGACAAAGTGTCAAGTTTCACCTTTCCTTGCTTCCACTTTTCCGAAGAGATAAACATGCTCACAAGTGGACCCCACCAATTCTTGCTTTTAAATTAGATTGCCACATGTCAACATGATTTTGTATACACTATAATTTAATAAATAAAATAATAAACTTATGGGAAAAATAATTAATTAAATAATCATAGGACTCACTAAGGTTGAGACACTTTAATCCCAACATTCTCCCACTTGTTGAAGACCTTACATGAGTCTCTATATTATTGCTTAGGTCATAAGGCCCATCAAACTAGCACAAAGAGCCCATCAAACTAACACATCTTTGTGCTCATTTGCTTTGTTAGTGCATCTGTAAAATTCACCAAAGTATCCACCTTTTCCAAGTTCACCTTTCCATCTTCCACCATATCATAAAAAAAAATGGAATTCCACATCAACATGTCTTTTTCTAGCATGGAAAGTAGGATTTTTTGCTAAACAAATAACACTCTAGCTATCACAAAAGATAGTAATCTTTCCTACATCAAAACCAATATCCGAAAAAAGTCTCTTAAGAAAAACGGATTCTTTATAAGCATGAGTAGCTTCCATGTACTTTGCTTCAGTAGTGAACAAAGTGACTATAGCCCACTACTTACTCATCCAACTTATTGCATAACCAAACATCATGAAAACATATCCACTAGTGGATCTCTTGTTGTCAATGTCACCCACCCAATCTGAATCCACATATCCATGAATGCTCACTAAATGTTGAGTTCAAGTAGGATAATCTTGAAAAAATAGGGCATACTTGGAAGTACCTTGCATGTACTTGAACACTCTCCTTAATAAATCCTAGTGCACCCATCCAAGATTAGACATAAACCGACTAAGGAATCCCACTATTTGGGCAATGTATAGCCTCATATAGACCATAACATACATCAATCTACCAATAACACTCACATAATGAACTCTAGCCATGTCCATCTCAATGGGATATTTCAGATAATACTCCATACAAAGCTTCACCCCCTGTACAACTGGAACAACCATATGTCTGCAAGTAGTCATGTTGAATCTCTCTAACATAGAGTTCACATACTTTTTCTAGCTTAACCAAAGATTTTTGTTAAATCTCTATCTCTTCTAATCTCAATCCCTAGAATATACCTCTACACCAAGATCTCTCATTTCAAATTATGTTGACAAATAAGACTTCAAATATGAAATTATATTTTTTCATTCCCAATGAGCATCATATCATCCACATACAAGACAATAATGAGAATGTGACCATTATTAGTCTTGTAATAGACAGAATGGTCAAATTTGGATCTCAAAAATCCCAAGGACAACACATAGGTGTCAAACTTCTAGTACCACATCATAAGAAATTTTTTCATACCATATAGAGATTTTTTCAACTTGCACACCAGATTATCTTTAGCTTTCACAAAAAAATGCTATGGGTATGACATGTAAATTTCCTCCTCCAAGTCACCATGAAGGAAAGTTGTTTCATATCCATTTTCTTGATTTCCAAGTCATGAGCTAGTGCAAGTGATAACAATAATAAAATAGATATCAACTTAGTTACATGAGAGAAAATCTCCCTAAAATCAATTCCCTCCACTTGGGAATATCCCTTCATGACCAAACTTTCCTTATGCTTCTCAACACTACCATCATGACCCAATTTCTTCTTGAACACCCATTTGCAACCAAAGGGCTTCTATCCATCAAGCATATATACCAAATCCCATGTAGCATTCTTATTTAATCCAGTCATCTCTTCATTCATGGCTTCCATCTAGGAATCTATATCATTCATACCCATAACCTCTCTAATTATCTTGGGCTCATTAGTTTTAGCAATCAATGCAAATATGTAACTAGAATATAACATAAAATACCTAAATCTATCTAGTTGTTTCCTTTCTCATGTAGACCTCCTCAACTATTGAGGTTGAGGTTCTTTCTCTTATAAATAGAGATGTCAAAGTTTATATAGCTCTCCTCATCATCAAATTCACCAGGAATACACAATTCATCTCTCTCAAGAGTAGGTGGAACTTGAACTACCTCCTTCTTCTCTTCTTTGGATTTAGATCAACTATGAAAGGTTTCAGCTCATATAAGATTACACATTTACTATAGAGAACCTTCTTTGCAGTTGGATCACAAAGCTTGTGCCCTTTCACACTGACACCATAGCTAATGAAGATACACTTCACTTATTCTCCAACTTAGGTCTCTTCACATAAGGTTACATGAGCATATGCCTCCCAACCAAAGACTCTAAAATGTCTCATTGAGGGATTCTTGCTAGACCACGCCTCAATGGGATTCCTTTCAACAAGAGTTGAAGTAGGAGATATGTTGATCAGATAACATGCAATGGTTATAGCTTTAGCCCAAAAAAAAATTTCAAGGCCAACACCACTTAGCATAGTCCTATCCCTCTCCATTAGCATTATGTTCATCCTCTCCACAACTCCTTTTTTTGTGGTGTGCATGGATTTTTCTTATGTCTCTCAATCCCATGATCCTTACAGAACCCAACAAATTCTGTGAAACAAAACTCAACACCATTATCCATCCTTAAGCACTTAATTTTCCTACCAGTTTAGTTTTCAATCAAGGATTTGAATTCCTTAAACTGATTGAAAACTTTAGATTTACTTATGAGGAAGTACACAAATTTCCTAGATTAGTTGTCTATGAATGAGACAAAATACACAAATCTAGACAGTGAAGGAACATTAGCAAGACCAAACAAATTAGAATGCACATAATCCAAAACCCTAGAAGACTCATGAGAATTAGAGTAGAATGAAACACAATATTATTTTCCATATATATAATAATCACAAAAAAATAACTCAATATTAAAATTATCAAGGCCTTCAACAAGGCTCTTGTTTTTTAGGGCTCTAAGACCCTTCTCACCAATATGGCCAAGTGTTTGGTGCCACAACATTTTTTCTCAATTGGGAGATTCATATACAAAGGATTGGCATCCTTAGGCACCCAAAAAGAATGACCATCAGATGTAGACACAACCATATTTGTATCTACTTGATCTAATTGGGAGGATGAAGAATCCAAATCCTTTTTATTGGACTTCAGTTAAGTACTATTGCACTAAACCATGCATGCATCTAGCTTATACAAGGTTCCAATACGAACATGCTTAGGAAGCACCATATAACCTCTAGTTATCTTGCATCCACCACTCTAGAAAACAAATTGCACTCCCACATCACTCAACTTAATTTATGAGAGTAAGTTCCAAGCCAAGCTAGAGATATGTAACACACCATCAATTCCCTTCACTCTACCATTAGGAAATAAGATCTTGACTCTTCCATGGCCAACAATCTTTAGGTGAGATTCATCACCTAGGTACACCTTCCCACCATCATACTCTTCATACTTTGAAAATGAACCTTTGTGATATTTCATGTGGAAAGAAGCACCTAAGTCAATCAACCACACATCTTTTGATGCATGTGTTGTCAAGGAAGTGAAAAAATCATTTACATCATCATGAGAGGATTTATCAAATTCAAAATCAAAGAATGACTTTTTTTTTTTTTTCTCATCACAATATTTGTGGAAATGACCATGTTTTTTGTAGTTCCAACATTTAGCCTTGGAATTTTTACTAGGAGACTTAGATCTCCCTAGAGATTTGGACTTATAACTCTTATCGTTTTTCTTGTATTTCTCCTTCGATCTACCATGAAAGGATAGGGCCCCCTTAGCCATCTCAAAAGAATTCTTCCACATATCTTCAAACATTGAAGCAACCTCATATTCCATCTTGAAAGTAGTTTTTGTGATTTCAATAGCCATCACCAAGTGGTCCCATGAGTGTGATTCAATGACAGGAGCACATAAAACTTTCATTAACCAAACTAAACTTGACAAAAGCTCAACTAATCTTGCTTGTCCTTTCAATTCGGACTCAATCTTCCTTCACAAACCTTTGATTCCAAACAGTCAAACTAAGAATGAGGCATGAAAATTCTTGTAGGATCCTCAAAAACACATTAAGAAACAACAAAATAACTGACTCAAACCATTTCCCAACTTAAACAACTCAAATAAGAGAACTCTCAAATTAAACTGTCATCAACTAGCCTATTTAGGCTTCCAAGGATCATTCATTTTGACATACAACCAAAAGAGACTCTCTTATATTATCAACATGATTCAAAGGCATGTAAACACTCTATTTGAATAAATCTCAAATGACTTTATAGCCTTTTCAAAAGAAAATTACCAAACTCTACAATTATTGTCCAATCTAGGACCTTGACAACTCTGTCCTAACAGATTAGTCAAATAATGGGAAAAAAAAACTTATAAATTCACCAATCCGTAACTAGAAATGGCTTAAAAAACACCACAACACCCTTTGAAAAACATAACACCAATTAAGGATTCAAAACCTCAAATCAAAACTCACAAAAAACCTCATTGAACACATATTTACCAATCATTTTCATCATTTTCAAACCTAGGACTTCTTAGTTCCAGCCCAAAACCTTTACCAATGAATCTGAAACTTTTGGAACCTTTATATCACTTATCAAACATGCTACTCACCAGTTTTAAGAATATTTCCATAGTGTAAATAAGAGAAACATAATTTTTATTATTCTCTGCATACCCTAAATCAGGGCTTTACTCGCCTATGATAAGATGCCCATAACTCTTACAAAATTCAATGTATTTTAATTAAATAAAAATAATAATGGAATAGATCCATATGGATTTGACATAAAATTTAGGAGAGGTGGATTTAAGCACTATTAATGGTCATACAATGGCCTGAAACCATGAATTTGCTAATAAAATACAATAAAATAAGGGATTTTCATTGATTTATTTATTCTTACATCAACCTCCAACCTTCCTCGAGATTTTTGAAGGTTCAAAATTCCATTATAGAATCATTACATTCCATCCCAAATATCCAAATTCCCAAAACTAACTTTTAAGCTTCAGTGTCCCTTCAACTTCCCTAAAATTGCAAGTTTTACAAAATTGTCTTGACAACATTTTGTGAAATTTTACAATTTTTACCTTTAATTCCTAATAACCCCCAAAATGAATAAATATGGCCTAAAACATACTCAAAATTATCAACTATACCTTATTACAACATTTTAAACTCAAAAACTTCAAGTTTCCTCCTTGAGGCATGATCTACTAGGGTGCACCTACACCATTCTCTCGACCAAACAAAACCTTCTAAGTCCTCTTGGATCATTAATTACTCCTCCTTGTAGTCTTCTATGCCTTGCAACTTCATATTTACCTTTGGTTTGAGTTTTTCTATGCTAAATAGTTTCCATCTCATCTTGACTCCATGAATTTGTTCATTCATGACATAATATGTCTTAATCTTCTTGTCCTTCAAACTGCTGCATCTTGATTTTTAAATTGTTCCTTGTCCAAAGAATTAGCACAATAAATAAATGACACATTAGTTCTATCACAATACCTCCATCTTTCTTCAACTCTTTGCAAGTTTCCAAAATCAATTCATCCTTAATCATTTCTTCATCCAATCTTGACACCAACTCAATAGCCCCTTCCTATGAAATCATGTCCTTTATCTCTCCTTCATGCTTAGGATTGATTGCACTATCTTCATCCTTGAATTCTTCTTCTGCATCTTGAAACTCTCCTTCTCTTTTCTCTTTCATCTTCATTTTTCTTTTTCTTCTCTTTGCTATCTTTTGAATGGGCCATACCATTTTCCTTTTCATTGTCAAATGCCAATTGAATACTTGTCTATACAACTGCTCCATATCCTTTTGGAATTCCAACTCTACTTTGTCTATTGCTTGCTTCAACTCTACAAACTCTTTCTCTAATTTCCTCATCTCTTTTCTCTTTCTCTCTTTTTCTTCTTTCTTATGCAACTTTGTTGCCTACAAATGCCTCTCTAACAAATCCATCTTCACAAACAAGTATCTCCTTGCTTCCACTTCACTTTGCCTCACCTTGGAAATTGTGTCCTCTCTTAACCTACACAACACAACACAACACTCAACCAATAACACAACCACAAACTCTTTCTCATCCTAGACCTTTATGAGCTTTGATACCACTTGATGCAATGATAGGAGCACACAAAAATTTCATCTAAACTAAACTTGACAAAAGCTTAACCAATCTTGCTTGTCCTTTGAATTAGGACTCAATCTTCCTTCACAAACCTTTGATTCCAAACACTCAACTGAGAATGAGGCATGAAAATTCTTGCAGAATCCTCATAAACACATTAAGAAACAACAAAATAACTGACTCAAACCATTTCCCAACTTAAACAACTCAAATAAGAGAACTCTCAAATTAGACTGTCCTCAACTAACCTATTTAGGATTCCAAGGATCATTCCTTTTGACATAAAACCACAAGAGACTCTCTTATATTATCAACATGATTCAAATGCATGTAAACACTCTAGTTGAATAACTCTCAAATGACTTAACAAAATTTTCAAAATAAAATTCCCAAACTTTGCAATTACTGTCTAATCTAGGACCTTGAAAACTCTGTCTTGACAAGTCAATCAAATAATGGGCACCAAAAACTTATAAATTCACCAATACTTAACTTGAAATGAATTTAAAAACACCATAACACCCTTTGAAAACTGTAACACCAATGAATGATTCAAAACCACAACTCAAAACTCACAAAAAACCTCACTGAACACATATTTACTAGTCATTTTCATCATTTTTAGACCTAAGGCTTCTTAGTTCTTTCCCAAAACCTTTACCAATGACTCTAAAACTTTTGGAACCTTTAGATCACTTATCAAATATTCTACTCACCAATTTTCAGAATATTTCCATGGTGGAAATAAGAGAAACATAGTTTTTTATTATTCTTTGCATACCTTAAATCAAGGTTTTACCCACCTATGATAAAATGCCCATAACTCTTACAAACTTGATTGTATTTTAATGAAATAAAAATAAAAATGGAATATATCCATAGGGATTCAACATAAAATGGAGGAGAGTTGGATTTAAGAACTATTAATGGTCGTACAATGGCCTGAAACCATGAATTTGCTGATAAAATATAGTAAAACAGGGGATTTTCATTGATTTCATAATTCTTACATCAACCTCCAACCTTCCTCAAGATTTGTGAAGGTTCAAAATGCCTTTATAGACTAATTACATTCCATCCCAACTATCAAAATTCCCAAAACTAACTTTTAAGCTTCAGTGTCCCTTCAACTTCCCTAAAATTGCAAATTTTACAAAATTGTCTTAACAACATTTTGTCAAATTTTACAACTTTTACCTTTAGCTCCTAATAACCCTCAAAATTACTAAATATGGCCTAAAACATACTCAAAATGATCAACTAGACCTTATTTACAACATTTTTAACTGAAAAACTTGAAGTTTCCTCCTTGAGGCATG